>BSQZ01000011.1:4557500-4795000 GCA_033239005.1 Lamellibrachia satsuma | reverse complement strand
TATACCCCGATTTTTAACGTTTAATTGAATTTCTGTTTACATGACATTGCGATATTGAATTTATTGCAAAATGCAGTTGATTAGTATGTATGACATCTCAGTTGGTTAAAACTATTATTGTTATCCATACAAAACGTGTTACTATACACTGATCTTTCATTTCTTAATATTTTGGAAAATATACGAGTTGGCGATGATTTACTGCAATTAAAGTTAGGCCCCAGATAGAGTACTGCGCACAAGCATGGAGGCTATGCCTGAAGTAGTGGGCTTAGCAAAATATAAAGTAGAACAGTTAAGCTTAAAAATAAACGACATGAGCTATGAAGACGCCAAAGAGAATATGGTCTGAAAACGCTAGAGCATATGAGATTGATTTTAAATATCGGGTGATTACGAATATTGGAAATCTCGATAAGACAACGACTTAGTGGTCGACATATCGAGCTTTTGCTTTGCACGCAATATTGATAGGTCTGAGCTATTGCTTTGGATGCAATATTGATATGTCTTATTATACCTTTGTGAGGACAAAGACGAAGTTAAATTTGGCAAATGGGTCCTCATGTCTGTACACTATGTGATGTCCATCTGATGCATGTTGAGAACTGAAAAGTATTCAGGGAACATACTCAGGGATTGCGAAGAAGCGAGGACGTGATAACATAGTATCTGCATGCCTTAATTAAAGTATCATTCTAAGTCATTCGATATGCCGTGACATCAAAAATACCATACAATCATTACTATATAATACCCATTCCGTCATGATTTGATAATTGTTATTTAACTCGTGAAGGCCAGTATTAAGGTACATTGTTGACAAAAACTATTTACCTGATCAAGATGGACGAAACCTAAAACATATTTGTTTTCATCATGAAATCATCATCTTCATCATCATCATCATCATCATCTTCAATTCATATTAATATAAAATACAGCTTCTCAAGGTGGAGAGAAACATATTTTTACATCATACCACAACCTTTGTTTCCACGTCAATTAACAATTATTTGTTTATTTAACATTGTTTAACATTGGTCAAGTATAGTTAATTAAATATAATAGTCACATTTAATTGAATTACCTAGTCACTCATTTGAAGATAACCATTAAAGTCATAACATTTCTCACCGGTGATGTTGCCAAGAAAACATGGGTATCGGGAAAGAGGCAGATTCAGTTGATTTAACTTCCCATAAGGTTTCTCCTCCGGGACATCCAATGACTTTGGTGTTTCAGTCGCGGGTGGTGGTTTAGCCGAGGAAGACTTCCAGCAAGATTCGGCCGTCCGACAGGCCGTGGCCAGTGCGACCAGAACGATCAACGTGTTCATGGCGAGATTCAAGTGAAATGACTATAAGCTAACGAATGGCCGAGTTAAATACTGTTTGACACCTACGGAGATCAATTCAATGTCGGTTCAGCAGTAACGGATGTGTAATGCTTGTCTACCACAATAGAACGCTGTGGTTGACTACGAGGAGAATTAGGTCACGAACTTTGACTTGTAAGGTCAAGGTTGCTAAACTCAGCTCAATCTAGTTGAAATAAGATAGGTATAAATATATTGAAATAAAGTAAGTTCGACGAAATGCTTCGCTTCGAAATTTTTGTAACGTCAAATTGTATTAAAAGGGTAACATTGCCACTGCACTACGTCTTATAATTTTTAGAGATGTGTTTTCATAATGTATCCATTTATGGAATTATTGATCCAGTACAACTATACATAGTGTCAGCATGATCTATCAACAAACATTGTTTTATTAGCACTTATTTCAAATACACACCGGAATAATTACGCTAGGATTCATCATTGACGTAACACATACGCATAAGCGACACGCACGCCCACACACAGTCACTCGCACGCGCATATATTCATACATTCCTATACATGTTTTATTCGTATGTCAAATGAAATGTAACACTGTTAAATTAGATGAACTTTGAGACGGACTATTCACTAAAATTAATAGTAAAAGAATCAAGGCAGTGTCAACAGATGCATCTCTCTCTCTCTCTCTCTCTCTCTCTCTCTCTCTCTCTCTCTCTCTCTCTCTCTCTCTCTCTCTCTTTCTCTCTCAACTTCTCTCTCTCTCTCTCAACCTCTATCTCTCTCTCTCTCTTTCTCTCTCAACCTCTCTCTCTCTCTCTTTTTCTCTCTCTCTCTCTCAACATCTATCTCTATATCTCTATCTCTCTCTCTCTCTCTCTACCTCTCTCTCTCTCTCTCTCTCTCTCTCTCTCTCTCTCTCTCTCTCTCTTTCTCTCTCAACCTCTCTCTCTCTCTCTCTCTCTCTCTCTCTCTTTCTCTCTCAACCTCTCTCCCTCTCTCTCTCTACTTGTACCAGCTCGTAAATTTACCCACACTTTTGAAAACAATTGATAGTTTGGCTAAAAGCAGCTAACCTGGTATTGTTCTACAATGATGTACGTGATGGATGATAGTCCCATATATAACGTACTGGCGTTATTTTAGAGCATTTTTTGTGCAACCGCTCTGTCACAGGTGCTGGCCCTTTGTAGTTTCTAACAATGACTTGACGCACACCTGGTACAGTTGTGGTCAACTGTCACAATGTAAGGGCACCAAGGACATATTATGGACCCGCCATTGGGGTGGTGATTAGGGTTGCAACTACCCGTGAAAAATATTGGCCTCAGTTCACTCAAATGTATAAATTAATTCCTGGCTACAGACGGCGATTGACATATTATGTGAAATAATAGTTTCCGCATAATGTAAGCGTTGTTGAATTCATCCCGGAGAAGTCGAATTGGTATTGGAATGAGCAGGTCTTCCAGGATGCGAAATGTAAGAAGCTCAAAATTACTAGACACCGCAATTAATAAGAGCATACAAGAGTTTTATGTAAACGTTTAATACAAAAAGCAAATTTTTGTACCACAGATCCCCGAAAGGGTCTAGACTAACATAGCAACAATTTTCACGAATCTGTCTTGAGCTAAACGCAGAATCCAAGATGGCGTCCAAGATGGCGGCAACCCGTTGATTATCTGTATAATTCTGAACCACTTATGCTAGAGTGCAAATGTTGATGTCTAGGGCAGGTTTTTCCACCATGCTCTATCCAACTAGCACCTCTAAAACATTATACACTAATCAGAACATGCATTTATTTCAGTTTTAATTCGAACCTGGGCAAAAGGAACGAAGGAAAATGGCGAATAAAATTCCCATCGTTTTATTACTTACGAGAAAAAGGAGCATAACATTCAATTCACCGTCACGTACAACTATACACAATCTGCCTCAACAAGATGCTATGCTATCAATTCATTCACACTACTGCGGAATCAGCACCTGTTGCATTTAAGGCTTTACCATCAACCCCACCATGTCTGAGATATATCCATTGTGTACGTGTAGGGTGGGTATAGGGCAGTGCAGCGCCTGGCAAGGTGCCGCGTAATTAATCAGCTTGTAGTTCACTATTGACTAAGTCGGTTGACCCACTTCGCCGACCTCTTTGTGTAACTAATTGTTGTTTCGTAGAACTTCATACATGATATCTCTTCAGTTATTTTTCACAATGTCACAATTTATTCGTACAACGACCACCCCTATATCTATATACTTATTTCCATTAGCGTCAGGCGACCGAAAATAGTGTTACACCTATCTTTGACATTCATAGGTCAGTGTCCCGTAACCCTATACGCCCACGAAGATTCTTCAAATTATCCTTGTGCACATTTATCAAACCATTATCGCTGTGAACCACATGTATTACAGGGCAAGTGAACCAACCTGACCTGGTCAGGTGTTTCAGCGACGGCACAGTGTCTTCGCTAACAAAACCGGTGTTAAATCAACCGCATTAGACAGCAGACGGTAGCCCTTAAGGCGGACGACAGAATACATTATTCATGCGGCAGATCAGATTGTACTGAAGTGTCCACACAACTGAGGACTAGCGATGGCGACTGACATTTCTACACGCCTAACAGGTCATGCACTTCTCTGTGCGAAAAACTGAAAAACAGATCATTTCAATATGAGTTTGTGTTAACCAGTAATTCGTAAACCGATGCTACCTGTATGCATCGTAATACTTCAGTTAATTTATATTTCTAGACAGATTATACGATAGCTAGATTGATTGACGATTACTACAAATAGTTGAATAAGCTCTCATTGTAACGTGCAACAATTGTACGTTTCTGTACGTGCATGTCATTAAAATGCAAAAAAAGTTGACCCAGATGTCCGTTTGGACATTCCGGTTTACACAATGTTTTAAGAAATAAATGCTACATACCTGCAAAATACAACAGCAGTATTTAATATGGTAAATGAAACACTATATTTATATTATTGAACCTGGGTAGACTTTATTTTTGCTAGTAACAAGACAGTATGTGCATGAACACATCAAACATTATAAAACAATTACAAAGTCGGTCCATGACAAGGTTTATTACTCAAACAATCGTGAACATGCCGTACAGGTGTTAAACGGATTAATTTCTAAAAGAACCATTATCATTGTGATTTACCTTTGCTCTGACCCACGTGGGGCTGTATTTTGCCCCGCATTGCACGGGTAATTGGAATTACAAAATTGACTCAAGTGCATGGATACATTTGTAACCACCGGACGTGCAGGAATGAGAAAATTGAGCCATTTTTCATTCTTTTTGATATTTAAGATTCCTGAGTCAAAAGTATTTTTACTTGCATTAACTATGATTATTATTGTATAATTTTACAATAAAATAATAATTATATAGTATGCTATGATAACTTGAAAAGTATTTTACCGATTTTGTAAGTGTTTTCACATTCAAATTTCGCATGCTTGCTACCATGTCATAAAAACATTAAGCAAAATACATTTGCAATTTGAAATTTTAATTGACATCCATATCATTAATGCATGCGCGAAATGATGTAAACAACCTTCCTCCTGTGCACAGTTAAATCATTTGTAGGCGCACAGATAATAAATTCTAGTCAGATGAGTTGATAGTTTACACACTAGCAGACATTTGTCACAAACACCAAAAGCTATGAGAAAAAACTTTTAACACGCATTTTTATTGTTGTGACAAATGGCACATATTTTACGTCAATCGTGTTCTAATAACATGTTCAATCACTGGGCGGTACAATGTAACTGTCCTGAGAAAATGGATGGTTCAACTAACCCAGTGGCTCAACTAACACTGCTTTCCCTTCTATGCTGAGTGGAGCCACTGTTAGTGGCAGAACACACTCCCCCCAACTGTGGCGACCATGTGCATATAAGCACAGCCGCAACTTGATTATCGATTAAAAATAGACAGTTGGGGAGTGGTTTAAATAACTGGTTGTATGGGCGACGCGATTGTTGTTTACGAATTGAAATTTCATTGCCACTGCGCACTTGAATATACGGCCTTGGGCGTGTCCAGAGGGCGCCCATCAGGTGATGTGGTTCTAGAGACCGCAGTTGACGACACAATTAAAACAGTAATACCCTGTACGCCTCGAAAGCATGATCATACAGCAGGTGTTTGTTTGAGGCAATTAGCACCACGTTTGTTTATGGCTCTATGCAGGACACAATGAATAAATCGTTGCGGAGCGAGGTATTTGACATGATCACACATGTATCATTATTGATTGAATTTTCAAAACTGGGTGAAGGTACGAATTTCCGAGAAAAAACATGAATTCGTGAAATGGTTTACATATGTAGGCAACTAGATATTTATCCTATTTGGTTTATATTTTTACGCACAACCTACTGTAGTTTTTTAAATTGCATGGGCACCCGCCCTTTCCGGGGCTGGACCCGCTCATGATACGTAGCATAATTTCGAATGTTTGTATCCACTATCCACAACGATTGAAATTTCTTGAGATTTTTTGACAACAGTTAAGAGTTTACCAACTGAAATGAAGTTGGCAGAATCTGCACATCAAATGTAAGTCGTGGCAGTGCCAGCGGTGAAATGGTGAGTGGCGCCACTGGTGGAGAGTTTGAGCTATGGACCGGAAGCAATCCTCTGTTTTGAAAACATAAATCAACAGACGCCATGTAGATTTGGCAGATATGGCTTGTTTCCGGTTATGTTCATGTTGATTACCGCCTTGTTTTTCAACCATGATCCGAGATCGAGCATACAAACTCTCCCGACCATGAAACCACCAAGACCAAGTGGAACGACTCTTACTCCTGGTGTAACTATTTAATAAATATTACAGTAAACATTTATTTTAGTGTGTGTCATTTTTGTACTGGCGATAATGTGTTTTCGTTACTTAGTCTTAAGCCTAGAAAAAAAGAAATTAGTTTCTAGTCCTCGCCCGCTTCCTTTTTGTTTTTGCCTCCTTTTTTATTATTTACTATTGAAAAAAATATATTTAAAAAACGTTTGTTCGGTTCTGTGAAGAAACCTCTGTCAAAAACATGCTGCCCGGAGTACTGTTATACTCTTTCTTTATGCATCATACAAGGTGTAGGGATGTATGTGCGTTCTACAGAATCTAAAATTAGAACAATGATTTCATGCTTTAAATAGTCTTTACAAATACTCATTTACATAATACCAGTCTGAATAAGTACAAATGCCCTTCAGTATGCTGTGATACAAAGTAATGAAACCATGGCCAAACCTACACATAGCATTCATAAGTGCATTCAACAGTGTGTTTGCTTCCTGTTTGTTTCTAGTCAATTTAAGTAGATTTCCGATGTAACACGTACGAGCCATATTCCCTTCACGTAAACGTTTCTATTCATCTGACATTACCGTTAAAAAGTATTGTATTTGCTAATTTACAAATGTAATTCCTTCCTTCCTTCCGTCAAGCTACATAGTAATATACGTAATATACATACACACACTGGCATGTTCCATATTACATCGGAAAAAACTACAGCTTGTCTTTTAATCAGCCACAGTGACCATCTGAAATTTCATCTTCGAAACTAATAGCAAAAATTAAATAAATAGTAAATAAATAGTAAATAATAAGGGCCTCCCTTTTTCTTTTAAAAAGTCTGGACGAGAAACTAGTTTATTTTTTACTTGGCCTTAGTCTTAGACTTATAGTCACCGCCACCGGCGTTGTGTCGCCTTACGCCAGATATTTCCTTATTTTGTGATCTCGCTGGATCTCACTTTTGATACGTCATTAATCCGATATAAAATCATATATCGGTCACTGGGAGCATAAACGTCTGACAAAGTTAACTTTTTTGAAGACAAATTTTGCACAAATAGGTTTTTGAGACATATGTTCATATATCTAGTTCTACATTAATCGCCAGATGGCCACACTGGTACGGCACATCGGTTGATTTTGTGAATACGCCATAGACGAAGGCAGTGTTAGTTGAACCATTTTTTTCATTCTTTGTGTCTAGGGCGCAATCATATTCATAAGTCAATATTGTTTTTACTCACATAAACTATGATTATTGATATATAATGTTATGCCAAGATAATATATCTAGCTAAAATAGATAATCATATAACGGGTACAATGCATATCTGACAAGATTACATGCTTAATTAAGAAGTCAACACAATTAATATAGACTTATAGGTAAATCGCAACCAGAGTAACTAACTGCTATTACATTGCCTTGTAGTTATCCGATTTCCCAATTTGCTCGTACAACTGAATTCCTTGATGTATTTGGGGGTAAAGAACACTCGTCTTCGTTTTTCAACCGCTGCTCAACTCACCCTCCTTTGGGCCTTAAGTGGCTCAACTAGCCCCATTTCAACAATTAAGATGATTTAATTAACTTCTCACTGATATTCAAAGTGGTGTACTGAATCTTCTTCTCTATGCATAGTCAAACCATTTGTAAGAGCACAAACAATAAAGTCTGGTCACGTGCGTTGATAGTTTTCACACCAGCAGACATTAATCACAATTACTAAAAGTTTCGAAAAACATCAAAAATCATACATTTATCTCACGTGTTCTGACCGTTGTGAAAAATGTAACCTATTATACGTCAATCGAACTCTAATAACATATTCAATCACTGGTTGGTGCCAAGTAACTGTCGCTGCTGTAGTTTCTTGGGAAACATGGGTGGCTCAACTAGCCCAGTGGCTCAACTAACACTGCCTTCCCCTGTTACACGTTATCGGACGAAAAGGTACGCAACCGTTCGAAATAATCACGACATCCTCGGTACATGCTCAGCTGTCGGGTTTAAGTAGTTATGCTGTTCTTCTGTAATTGTGTCTTCTTGTATCTTCCTTCAATTTTCTTATGATGGACACTAACTGCCTCTTGTATATTTGCGTAGGGTCTTTCTTCAGCTTCTCGTACGTCTTATCGTCTGATAACATGTTGGTGACTTTCTGTTCATAATTATCAGTGTCCATACTCACTGTTGCTTTTCCCTTGTCTGCTGGCAGAATCAATAGACTGTTTCTTTTTCAGCTCTGGTAGCGTTTGTCTCTCTTTCGTGTTAATGTTCAGTTTCGGCAGTTTCGCTGTTTTCATAATCCCAGCAATCGACATACTTGTTCCGTAGCGACAATTAGTTCTTCCGGCAGCTTGTCTGGTGTAACCGCGAAGTTTAGTCCTTTGCCTAGAACCCTGGTGTGGTCGTCGGTTTGCTTGTATGTTGATACATTCACTTCCCACTTCTTTAATTGAGTGCCGGACAGATCGATGTTGTTTCCGTCGCTCACTCTTGTCGAATTTTCCATCGCTCACTCTTGTTGAATTTTCAAATTCTCTCTCACGAACTCTCAAGTGCGAGAACACATGTTTACACACGTTGCTTGGCAACTACTCATTGACCTCCCGTACTATCTCTTCTTTCCGATCCTGTAATCCATCTAATTGTTAATTAGTCGGATTCTTTCCCTTATCAGGTCCTTTTTCGGCTTTCTTGATAATGTCCCTTGTATTTTGTGATTTTATGCCACGCTTTATCTTTTGGAACAAAACTCGAAGAACACAAAAACAGGTTGAAAAGACGATTTACCAGCGAAAGAAGAGAGAGCCAACGACAGTAGAGCATAGGTCTGCAATAACAGATTATGCAGACAGGAACAATTGCATCATGGATTGGCAAGGTGCAAACGTGATTGACAGAAACTCCCAAAAGACCAAACTCAGAATCTACCGGAGCAATGTCCAAAGTCCAATGTCCAATGTCCAATGTGCTCATCTACACCTCAGAGTGCTGGCGCATGACACAACAAGACACCAGTAGACTGTCCAGCTTCCGCAACACCCTGCTTCCCATTACTGGTAAAGTCCCTGACAGAATGATCTGCTCAATCCTTGTCTGCTTAAGTGTTTGACTAACTGCCTGTATTTCCTAACTATGACACTTCTACCCCCCCCCCCCCGACTGCGTTACGTTATTAGTCCCTAGGTGTACTAAAATAGATCCATGATTTTTCCGCCCTTTCTGTGATGGCCTCTATTTTGCAACTGGAAAGCAAATAACCAGGTCGGTAGCTTAGCGCTCTGCCAGTCTTCCTAACTAGCGAGTCCCCCACAAACACCTTCGCTCACCTCCTCACCCCCTCTAGCATTACCTCAGAGAAGCTCTTGCGTCGGATTCCTTCCGCGTCGGATTCCATCAGCGTCGGATTCCTTCTGCATCGCATTACTTCCTGCAGTCATCCCACCTGGCAGAATGTCTTCCATCTCCCTCTTGCCCGTCAACATGTCACCTTTCCCTCCCGTCTCCTGGTTATCTTGCACTCCTGGCGCCTTCGTTCCCTTCACTCCCGACGCCTTTCCCCCCGTTTCACTCCCTCCTGTTTCCTTGCGTCCTTTGGCACTGTCACCTTACCTCCGCTCAGCCGGGGAAGGTGAGCTCTGGCATCTCTTTCATCGCCTCCCCTCATTTTATCACCAACTGTCCCCCCACCAGAATCACTGGCACAGACCATCTCTTCCCACCAGTGCCAAAACGAGGTGTACCTGCCGTTCCATCTCCACCTGTAATCCCTTCAACTTCGCACATCCCTACACTCAAAACCAGAACTATCCGCCTGATTATCAGCCCAGACTTTTCACACCCGGACTTTACGAAATACACCCAGTTGCTACAACTCCCGCATACTAAATGCCTGGTGACATTTACTTGCCGTTAGCACGGCGCAGGGAAATACATTCATCATATATATCTAATCAGTGCCTGATTAACTATGGTACAAGTCGTTCCCAGTCCCCCACAAAAAATCAACAATCATCCATCTGATTTGGAGCTTAGAATCTCTCTTTGCTTCCCTTAAGTCGGAGTCGGACTTTCTGTAATGTAACGCTGAATGTGGTACTGCCTTAAGTCGGAGTCGGACTTTCTGTAATGTAACGTTGAATGTGGTACTGGCTTAAGTCGGAGTCGGACTTTCTGTAATGTAACGTTGAATGTTGTACTGCCTTAAGTCGGAGTCGGACTTTCTGTAATGTAACGTTGAATGTGGTACTGCCTTAAGTCGGTGTCGGACTTTCTGTAATGTAACGTTGAATGTGGTACTGCCTTAAGTCGGAATCGGACTTTCTGTAATGTAACGTTGAATGTGGTACTGCCTTTAGTCGGAGTCGGACTTTCTGTAATGCAACGTTGAATGTGGTTCTGCCTTAGTCGGAGTCGGACTTTCTGTAATGTAACGTTGAATGTGGTACTACCTTAAGTCGGAGTCGGACTTTCTGTAATGTAACGTTGAATGTGGTTCTGCCTTAAATCGGAGTCGGACTTTCTGTAATGTAACGTTGAATGTGGTACTGCCTAATTGAACCCTTATACTTAAACATAGTTGAATAAACGCAAAGGTATGGGTTTACCTCCATAATCAATAGACTAACAGTAATGTGGCAACGTAATTATTAGGTATGAAGTGTGTTTAAATAAAACTTATGTTTTATTTAATTAATAATTAATTATCAATTATGCCTGATTGCAAAATTTGGTGGCATAAAATACGAGTTCGTACGAAAGGCAATATTATCTTCTTCAAGTGTATTAGATTCCCATTGATGAATGGACTGACTACCTTTAAAGATATTGCTATGACACCGGCGACACGTATGCCCTTATATGTAAAACCGGATGTACCTGCCTCGGTTTCGTCAGGCGAGCCGATTGGTTTAGTAGATTTAATGTGTTACACGGAGAACTTGTTTTCGACGTAAACACGCAACATTGTTTGAAAGAATAAGAATTACTATTTATGTTAATGATATGGTTAAAGACATAAGTGTTGGCATAAACGGTTAACTGCGATATACGTGTTCTGATTCACGGGATATTAAGCGGATTGCTAATCTAAATTTGATATGTAATTGTAAAATATGAATTTGATATTAATTACTTTACACACCACACACGGCGCAATTGCCACTAAACAGTATAACAATATTGTTAGCCAACATTTAGCAGCGCTCCTACGGACGGGATGTACCAGCTCTGTTTTGGTTCGTCTGTCAATAACAAAACGAGCTGCCTCAGCCGTCCCATCTCCAACTGTAGGCCCCTCAAGTTCGTACATCCCCTACACAGAAAACTAAAACTATCCGCCTGAACTTCATGACGTCTCACACCCGGGCTTGACGAAGTCCACCCAGTTGCTACAAATCCCGCATACTAAATGCCTGGTGACCTTTACCTGCCGTTTGCACGGCGCTAGGAAATACATTCATCATATGTATAATTGGTCTTAAAGAAGGTGTGCTACATAGTGTTGGCCTTCATTGCGGTTATCGAGAGTTTGAATAAACCTGTGCACTTAACTTGGTTAACATTGTACAATTGATGACTTTGCAATCAGAATCAACGCTGCTAATGTAATATATTATATGTAAATATATTTGTTAACGCGAAGCTTAACGGAGGTAACGCTCATAATTACGATTGTGACGTCACAATATGGCTTGATGGTTTGTCAGATCCAGTGTGTGCCGTCCCATTCCTAATTATGAGCGTAAACATCGTCAAGCTTAACCGTAGCAACCATGCTTATATATTATAGAGCCTACACTACATTACTAGGCGGCATACATCTAACAAATCAACCCTTTACACATAGTGTTCTCGTTGAAACAACTTTCCCGCTTGTGTTTGTCGTAAAGACAAATGTTTATTAGTTTGACGGACCTGATGGTTTAACAAACAGTTATGTAATGGATGAGATTATTATTTGATGCAAGTTATAAAAAAGCTACAGTAGGAAACGGTTTTTTTTTAAATTCACCTCATACGGGCAGTAAAAAATATCATACTTGAACCATTTTTGTCAACTGGTTTAGAAGATGATCGCCAGTTGCGCTTTATGTCGCGCGCTACGTGTAGTAAAATTACGACATACCGACAACCGCTGAATTTTTAAATGAAAAATGCTGTTAAAACTGTTGTTACAATCATTTAATTTTCAAAGTCACATTTGTCACAGTCACATTTGCATTTTCTAAACATTAATTTATTTTGTCTCAGTTTCTCGTGGCTACTGTATTTTGTATAATTTTGAAGCTAAAATTGTAATGCTAAAATGATGCTAATCTCGCAATTCTTGTTGTCAAGCGTTATAGTCTAATACCCCATATAGGCGTGTGTGGTGTGTGTGTGTGTGTGTGTGTGCGCGTGTGCGCGTGTGCGCGTGTGCGTATGTGCGTATGTGCGCGATACATATATATATATATATATATATATATATATATATATATACATATAATATATATATATATATATATATATATACATATAATATATATAATTTATATATATATATATATATATATATATATATATATATATATATACATATGTATACACATATACATATACGTATATATATATATATATATATATATATATATATATATATATATATATATATATATATATATATATATATATATATATATATATATATATATATATATATATATATATATATATATATATATATATATATATATATATATATATATATATATATATATATATATATATATATATATATATATATATATATATATATATATGTATATATACACACACATACATACATACATATACAAACATAAATGCATACATATACACGCTTTTAAGCTTCACCCCCTGGCAGACTTGTTCATTCCAAGGCCATCTCAACTTCTCTGGGCGCGAAGACTATTCGTTCACATTTCCACCACTGTCTGTATTGCCAGGTACTCATTTATACAGCTGAGTGAACTGTGTGGTGATCAAACTTGTCAATGGTTCGAAGCGACCGCAGTGGGATTTGAAATCGGGTTCTCTCAATTGAGAGTCTCGCCTTCTAACCAGTATGCCATCGTGCCACACCGCATAGTGTTTATATGTGTCGCAGCTACCGTTTCGAACCTCATAACTTTATTTATATTCAAAACGCAGTATAATGAATAACACATCCGGCTATAGTCGATACCTGGATAATGTTTTCAGTAGCTTAGCATGCAAAACCTTTTATTTCACAACTTTTTTGAGATACTTAATTGGATACATGCTTTTTGATGCACGATATGATCCTCAACATTAATCACACTGATGAATTCCATTGTTGCACGAGTCTATTTCTATGACTAAGTGACGCCACTGCGTCTAATGTCGGTCACAGCTGGTCCATAAAAAACACACTCATACTTTCACGCCATAGATCAAGTCGGCATGGCGACGAAGCTAAAACGACTATTTATGTTGAGGTGACAAAGGCTGCAATGAAAATGTCAGCAAATGTTGATAGCTTCAAGGATCCGTGCAAGGGCCGGTGGACTCTCGCGCACGTTAGCGTTAGTAGTGCTGACTAGGGATGTACAACCTTTGTTGAAAACGAAACACAAGAAGGACGTGGCAAATCATTTGACTGGGGAATTTGTAGTTACCGGAGAAATGGGACGATGAACATTTTCTTATTTGCGTTTCTTATATTTAGAGTATAACATGTGCACGAATGTTCACAATGCTTTTTGTTATGTATCAGATGAGGTGTGCAGTTTCCAAATAAACTAATGTAGATAAATAATATTAAATGCACATTACGTATTAATCTAAATGACCACCTATTGGGTGTAGTGGGAAATCGTTACAGCGGAGGCCGGAGAACAGAGGAAAACGCAACTCGCCATGCGTAGCGAGGTAAATTGCAGAGGAGCGTAACTTGGTGTGAGGTCGACTTTCCTGTTTATTGTCGGATATTGTCGCTAAAACCAAAGTTAAAACAGTAACTACAGAAGTCAGGATAAGAAGATAGAATTGGATCTGACACACCATGAGAATGGAAGACGACAGCCGCTCTGCCTGTGGTGTCATGGACACTTGAAGGCAAACGGTAAGTGAGTCGCGCAAAGACAACCTGGCGAACACACCTGCAGAAAGAGAGCACGAACTTAGATGGAAGTTGTGGGCTGAAGCCAAACAGGTGGCCAAAGTCAGAGTGAGTTGAGAAAAGTGCACTGCAGCCTTATTGTCCACCAGGCCCGAAGAAGATAGGTAAAATTAGCTCTCGGTATTTATTTTTATTTGTACATATGTCAATAAAGTTGCATGTCAAACTAACGCGTATTAATACAATTTAGAAAATAATTAATGGTCTTTCCTAGAGAATTACTCACCTATGAATATATTTTCCGATCAACGTTTGACTTAGTTTGACTAAGTCAAACGTTGGATTGTGGTTTCATGTCGGAATATGTTATTGATTGAATGCATATAAATAGTTCGGTCATGATGATAAGGGATGTCATGAAGATTTTAAATATTTTGCTGGATTCGTTCTTCTACAATAATACCCACTTTGCTCTCGGCTACCAAAGAGTAATCATGAACTGATCGGCTTCTGAAGTATCGCAGATGATTGAAGCACATACATACATACATACATACATATGTATATATATATATATATATATATATATATATATATATATATATATATATATATATATATATATATATATATATATGGTCGATCAGAGGCAACTCGTGGGTGTTGTACATAGTCCTGCAGCTAAAGCAATTAGCTACGTACAAAAGTCTCAATATTCCATTTAGCAAGATTTAGCAAAATTGCCACCCAAAGCAATAAGCTCACGATGTCAAGTGGACAAGGACGCCATTCGCTTATCCAGAGTCCAACAATTTTTCATTTGTGTTTAGCCCGCCCGTCTTTCAATATATTCACTGTGCCAGCATTAACACGATGATAAGTAGATCATTTGTTCCATTCAATTTTATTGCCGTTTGTGAGAATGACTACTTTCTCGCATACCCGAAGTACACTTATTGTTTTAATAAAGTTATTATGTGCCCAATAGTTCTACTACCTTCTTCAAGGTTGAAGAATATATTGTCATCAATAGCTTCATATAATGACAACTGGCGACCACATGTCGGGTTGTTGTCGTAAAGAATAAATCGTGGAACCTCGTTAATCCGGACGGAAACCTCTGCATCCGGACATCATTTCATGGGATCTTCCAAACGGTAACTTTAATCCGGACACATATACCGGGGACCAAGATGTCCGGGAAACATTTTAATCCGGACACACACACACACACTGGTGTCCGGATTAACGAGGTTTCGACGTACACATAAGAACAAAACGTAGACGTTTCCGGCGAATGGCGTCATCGTCTAGCGATGCAAGACTTCGAATGGCTTGAACACGTCATCATCCGGGTCTCCAGCTTGCCACTGCTTGGTGCACGGTCTCCTACAAAGCAAAGCAGCGACAATAGGTAATGGTAACAATACAGTTGATAATCATAATATCAGTACAAGAAGTGCAAGTATCAGCAACCAATATTAAACGAGGCTTGAATGCTATATATTCATCGTCAGTAAATAAGTGTTTCACAGTGTGTTGAGCCACGACGATAAACCTATACTTACGGAGTTGTGATACACGTCGTCCCGCGCCAATTGCAGCCGTAGCATATGACACATCGATTGTTGACCGTACGCATTATGGGAAACGACTGCTTTGCCTTGAACCACCACGACTTTCCTTCATCTTTATAGAGGCATTTCATCGGAGGAAACGGATATCCTATCAAGAGAAAGTATGAGAATCTTATTATAATCGACCGGGAGTACGTAGGTTTGTATGCTTGTACAGTCGAGTCGTTTCATGTTTTTCTCGAAATTCACCCGCTATTACCATTTCTACAAGCAATCGAATTACCCATTGTTGTTATTACGTACAATTGTGTACAAACCTACCCGAACAATTACGTACAATTGATGACAATGTTATGCTTCTTTTCTTTGACTGTCCGAAATTACGTAATACAAGTGCAAGGCGTCGCTACTGACGTGGCCGATGTTACGTCACAATGTCGAGAGAGATTGACTGGCGGTATATATATATATGACGTTTTAATATTGTTATCGTGACACACACGCACGCACGCACGCACGCACGCACGCACACACACACACACAAATTCTATAATTTGTTCACCAGAAGCACGAAATTGATACGGTTCCCGAAGGAGCGAGATATCGAACACGTGTACATGGCGTTAGGCAACCACTTGAAATGTAAATATTCAAAGAGTAACATTACTGTCGTAGTTCTCATTTATTGACATACACCAGTAGTGTGCGTATCCCTTGTACACAACACACACCTGTTTAAAAACAGGGTTTGTAAGGGTCAAAGCATTTAAGAAAAAAGGGTATTGTCTCATATGTCTACCGCTATGGTAGTACACAATGACACTTCCCCGTAATAGCTGACTTGGTGCAGGAGATAATTGTCAAATTGTAGGTCTATATCAAATTAATTGCGAGACAATCATTCTCTATTCTCGTTGTGTTAAAATTTGCCGCTTAACAGCATCGTTCCCGCCGGTTAGCAGAATCATATATACGAAAAATGAAACATTGTTGCGCGAAGCAACAGGTTTTCCATTCATCTATTTTAGATAATTTGTCGTTAAGAATATCATTTTAAGAAATTGTGTATAGCCACTATGCAGAAATTCGGCATAGACAACAACACACTCAACGGTTTGACCCATCTTCCCCTCCACATAAATCGTAGTCCATTTTTTCCCATAAACTCGCTTGAATGAACGAATCATACGTTTTGCATTGCCAAATTGTTCTGTCCCTAATTGATTGTGTTAAGTGAAGTCCAACGTAGACGGGCATACACTGAAACACGTGTACTGGCCTCGTGAGCTCTACTCACCCTCCCTGATTGGACCCTGTCTGCAGTAACCCTTGTATTCCGTAATTGTCCAGTAAATGGCTAGAGAATCTGGCAAAACCAACGACCGATATGCCTCCGCGCTCATTCGTCTACGACACTGTGCCTTCTCGGATGACGTCACTGCCACACACGTTGCCAGGACGACTAGAAGTATCGCGACCTTCAACGGCAAATGCACGAACGTTATTGGTGGCTATCAATCGCCGCACATGCGTGATAATTTATGTTATCATCCCTGCACAACTTACATTTGATGTGCAGATTTTATACATCTTTATTACATTTGGTGAACCCTTAATGTTTCTTCAAGATATTTCCCAAATATCATTTTCGGTAGTATTTTGTGTTAAGATTTTACTCGAAACACGATAATGTTCGTTTTTGTATGAAACTGTGTTACGTAACAAGTCGTAAAGAACAATGTCGTCGTCCTGTCTACCAATCATTTCTTCCACTCCGCCTGCCGTCCATTCTAAAATTAGACTAAAGTTTTGGCAATGGTGATGTGGTGAGTGGCGCCACTGTTCGGCTGTGGATGGCTACTGTTCGGGAATCATCGTAATTGCAATGTCAATGTCAGTACGAACACGACATAGACCTTTTAGCAGATAGTAGATTACGTTTTTGGTTCATGATTAATGCATATACTGTGGACATGTATACTGTAAGCTAACTAAGCACGTACGCACGAACGCACGTACGTACGTACGCACGCAGGCACGCACACACGGTCATAATATTTGCGTTAGTGAATTTTGTAGATTCCAAAATGCACTGCGCATTTCACGATGTAATTGATCGGCTAGAAGATTGAACTGTACTAGCATACACCCCCAGTGACAGTGACAAAGAACTATTTGACAATATTCATGTAATATTTCACAACACGAGTAATTCAGGTATAAGCGATTGTTTTCCGACAAGCGGCTGCGATTTGAGGCAGTGGAGAATTAGCGCCGGTCTCGACCGGATTTGCGTGAGTCATCGTGTTACAAACCGGCCTTTACCCGATGTGTATTTCTTACGATCCACTGACCCACACAGGAGTGTACGTAATCTACTGCAGACATGTTCCAACCCACCTTCATAGTGTCTTGTCGCTCTCGGTCACAGCCTGCAATTCGAAAGGAAAACGTTCTTCTCAACACTGTGTATTTGATTTTGTTGATTGATCTTTGTCAACTTAATATCAAGAGAACAACGAGGCAAATATTCAATGTTGTGCGCATTTTCTGAAAGGAAGTGCACTATTTTCTTATCGCCCTCGGCACCTATCTACAGCAAATGCACGCACGCACGCACGCACGCACGCACGCACGCACGCACGCACGCACGCACAATTATGCATATGTTTCGGATAAAATATTTAGTAAATACTTGATACTGATGATATTGTTACTGGTATGTTACTTGTCTCTGGAACATCTTAAAATAACTGTGTAGCATTTGATGTTTTCCTTTATTAAATCAATGTACTCCTTTGTGTGTGGCATATAATAATGTCTTGAATTGTTTCCTTTATAAGTTTTTCAATTCCGTCAGTTTTGTGTTATTTTGTTTTTCATCTTCTTTATGCTCCCGATAAATTGTCCTACATAATCTGCTTCAATATTTGTTATATTATAGTGGAAATTACTATTGTTTTAAACACTGCATTAAAATTACTGTTTGGCGCAAACGCTAAATCACGTTTGAAGCTCATCTGATATTAGGTTAATACTCGTTGAGACATTTTAATGCAAACGCAAATGTTTCAATACAATCAAATACTGTAAAATCTACAAAACACATTATTATTTTATTACAGTAGCATCTTAATACACGTATATGCAGGTGCAAAATCTAACAATAAAACACATTCCACTAATTATGACTGCATGTGATAGGGCATTTAAAAAATAACAGTAACATTGTAATTTAACAAGATTTAAGATGATTTGCCATTCAAGCCAAATTCCTAGATGGCAATTGGACAAGGAAGCCATTGGCTTATCGAGAGTCTAAACATTTTCATCTATGTGTAACCCGCCCTGCTGAGATATGTGTCAAACTTGTTTTTAGATATATTCACGCTGCTAGCAGTTACACAATCCGTAGACAGTTTGTTCCATTGATTTATTGTCCTATATAAGAAAAAGTACTTCCTGATATTCAATCTAAACTGATCCTTTGGTAATGTTACCTCATGTCTTCTTGGTTTAGTATCCTTCTTGAGTGAAAAAAACATATTTCTGTCAATATTTTCATACCCATTCAATATCTTAAAAACTTCAATCTGTTCTCCTCTTAACCTCCTTGTCTCTAGGGTTGTTAAACCACATTCTTTAGGCGTTCTTCATAACTAAGGTCTCTAAGTTCTGGAATCATTTTAGTTGCTCTCCTTTGTATGCGTTCAAGCGTATCTATATCCTTCTTACGATATGGTCTCCATGCTTGTATACAGTATTCTATATGAGGTCTAACTATTGCTTTATTCATAGGTATTATAAGCTTTTTTCCTTGTATGTTGTGTTTTTCCCAATCAACCCAAGAATTTGATTACCCTTTGACGCATTTATACCACGCTGTTCTGAAACTTTCATATTAGCACTGTAGTACCTAGAACAATATCTCCCATATCATATTTTATATTCAAGTTCCCGTGTCCTGTATGTAGGCATTTACACTTTCCAAAATTTAATAACTTAACTATTTTTTCTAGATCATTTGGTAAATGTCGTTTATCATATATATATATATATATATATATATATATATATATATATATATATATATATATATATATATATATATATATATATATATATATATATATATATATATATATATATATATATATATATATATATATATAAAATATATATATATATATATATATATATATATATATATATATATATATATATATATATATATATATATATATATATAGATAATAAAGGCCCGAATACTGATCCTTGTGGTACCTCACTCAAAACGGATTTCCAATTTGAAACTTCTCCATCTACTATGCCATCCCCGATACCACAGGCTTTTAACTTAAGATGTGGTACTTTGTCAAAAGCTTTCTGAAAATTTAAGCATATAACATCTACTGGCGATCCCTTGTCTATCCATTTAGTGATTTCTTCTAAAAGCATACCATATTTGTTAAGCATGACCTCCTTTTAGGAATCCATGTTGAGATTAATTTAATAATGTATGCCTAAAAAGGAAGTCAACCATATGGTCTTTAATTAACCTTTCTAATAATTTTCAAATCACTGACGTTAAAGTCCTTGAACACTTTTTAAATAATGATATGATGTTTATTTCTTTCCATTCAAAAGGATCCACTCCCTCTTTTAATGACAAACTGAACACGCTTGCAAGTGGTATATTGATTTGTTCTACTGTTTCTATTAGTAGTTTTGGGGGAATTACATCCACTCCATGTGATTTATTATTTTTCATTGCCTTTATTTAATAATACAAGTATATGCAGGTGCAAATTCTAAAAATAAAAAAATCCACTTATCATCTATGCATGCGATTGGGCATTTAAAAAATCAAACGTTCTTCTAATGGCCCGACCTGATCTCCATCTTAAGAACAACAAAAACTAAAATGTCAACATTGAAAGTAGTCTTACTTAAAACTCCGTCCTCAGCTGATTTATCCTACAGCGAATCCGGTTCGTTCATGTCAAAATACACAATGTGTGAATAGTTTGAGTAACATCCGCACTCGATGTAGCAAAAAATGCGTATTTGTGTTAAAATTATCAACATAATTGACTTGAGCTGTTATATCTGGCAAGACTCGATATACTAGATATCCAAAATGGTAAACACCTTGCGGTCAATGTCAATTACGAGCGTGGCTTCCATCCTCTCTCTCTCTCTCTCTCTCTCTCTCTCTCTCTCTCTCTCTCTCTCTCTCTCTCTCTCTCTCATATATATATATATATATATATATATATATATATATATATATATATATATATATATATATATATATATATATATATATATATATATATATATATATATATATATATATATATATATATATATATATATATATATATATATATATATATATATATATATATATATATATATATATATATATATATTGTGTGTGTGTATGTATGTATATATATATACATATTTTTATATACGTATTAGAACGTTCCGACTGTGCACCTTTAACTGACGATACGGTACCTCTCGAACGATTCGCTCTGTGTGATTGGCAGCGGCGGCTCGTGTACGAAGACTGGGTGGATGGACGAGGCGAGAACCACTGTACGAAGAGACTGGGTACGCCTATGTTAGTCAGCCTCATCTGCATATATTCTCGCTCGCTGGGAATATAACGAATCACCATTGAGCAGCTGCTACGCTCTGTGCGAACGCGATAATCGGGCTGGCGCATGATTTGTATGCCGAAAAATTATATAAATCAGGTCTTTTCGTAAAAATAAGTAGAACAGATATGACTGACTTTTCAAAAAACATACATGAAATACATATGTTTTTTCAGTTCAGTTCCAACAGGTCGAGGACACAGTAACAGGCCTGATGGTTTATTTCAGAGTGTCCTTCTCTAGAGTTAGTCAGTCAGCGACAGGTTTTTCCCATTTCCCTGTGTGTGATATTTCACTTCTTCTGGTAAAAACACCAGATTTAAGGCACCATCGGCTATTAGCGTCTCTTCCGAAAGACACAGGCAATGTGGGGTGAACGAAATTGCCCAAGATTCGAAACGCAGCAGGTGGTACCCTCGACGGAAAGCCCGACCCTCTACGACACAACCACAGCGGCCCACCGAATGACTGAATGAATGAATGCATGGATGGATAGATGCAAGTTATGTAATATAACATGTAATATAACATGTAATATAACATGTAATATAACATGTAATATAACGTGTAATATAACATGTAATATAACATGCGTGTATTGATTTTATGTGCATGTTCGTTGCTCTTGAGATGTTGCCGGCAATATTTAATAAAAATATATTAATAATAATAATATTGATAATGTTAATAATAGTAACAATGATAATAACAATAATAACAATAACGATACAAATAAGAATGATAATAACAATACAAATAATAATAATAATAACAATACAAACAATAATGATAATAACAATACAAATACTAATAATAATGATAATAACAATACAAATAATAATAATAAGAAGAAGAACAACAATACAAATAATAATAATAATAATAATACAAATAATAATAATAATAATAATACTAATAAGACTAGTTTTACAAACACGTTTTATTGGAGGATATTGTTATTAGCCGAAGTTTTACAAAAACTCGCCTGATGTCTACGTACTCACTAATGCTGCAGATATAACACAATAATCGTACTCCATCATTAAATCGTTAAATCTCCGTCATAAAACACCAAAAAAAGAAATGTTTCTGCACAATGGCTTAACAGATACAATGCTCCGAGCATGTCAATTAGATGTATTTGCATTTTTCTCCGATGGTCGTTCATAATACATTTTTGTTCAAGGTGATATTCATATTATGAATTACCTAGAATTACAGCTGCCGTCGTGTTATTGATACAACGTACTACATTGAACTGCTAATCTAGCTTGTAAGAACTGGACACCTTGTAATACTGTTTGCATGGCAGATATCAAGGTTGAAATTCGTTGCCATTTCTACTAAGAACATATATACATAAATCGCAATACAAAACTGGACACCTTGTAATACTGTTTGCATGGCAGATATCAAGGTTGAAATTCGTTGCCATTTCTACTAAGAACATATATACATAAATCGCAATACAAAACTGGACACCTTGTAATACTGTTTGCGTGGCAGATATCAAGGTTGAAATTCGTTGCCATTTCTACTAATAACACATATATCAGGAGGGCGGGTTATAAGTAGGTGAACATTGTTGGACTCTCGATAAGCCAATGGCTTCCTTGTCCACTTGCCATCTGGGCATTTGGCTTGGATGGCAAATCTTGTTAAATCTTGTAAATCTTGTTAAACATATATGCATAAATAGCAATACAAATCTGGGCAGGCACAATGAACTCAGTTACAAACTTCCGCAAATGTGTATTCGACTTTTCATCGCCTTTGCCGACTCGTTTAATTGCAAGCACGCGTATTTATGAAACATAGCTCGTGTGTAAATACATATCAACAGTAGCGGGTCCTAACCTGAAATAATGTATTAATAACAGACTACATTTGTTATAGCAGATACACACAATAATTGTTTTTTCGATGTCAATAATTAATTCTACAGCGTGTGCACAAAAACAAATTAAACAAAATATGTGTTTGGTAAATTATCTCTTTAAGTTAACTCGTCATTGATGATGATGATAATGATGACGATGTTGGAATGATGTAATTTTCGGCACAAAATACCGTGATGGTAAAAACATGCGTTGATGATGGACTGATCTCCTTTCTTAGACGCTGCGTTGTATTTTGTCAAGGCTGTATTTCAAAGAGAAAAACTGCTGAACTGCAGTCAGCCTTTGCCATGAGTCATTCCACAGCTGGTCTACACCGCCGTGGTCGCCGTTTGTCATTGGTTCGTGACGCTTCTGCGTATTGATTTCTGGCACATCTGAAAACGCCAACTTTTTCAACAGCTCGCTGGTTCTCACGTCATTTTTGTCCGGTCGTCCGACGTAAAAATACTCGCATAATTTACGGACCGCAGAGGCGAACGCCCATTCGACGTAGTCACGTGAACACCATTAAGTCGTGCAGGCGAAACAAAACGCTAAACATTTTCTGACGGTTATTTAAACGACGCTGAATACATTGCGGATTGGAATTACGCGGACCGCTGCAAACTCGACGAAGATGAAGAAGGGTGAATTTCGGAACATTCTTATTGTCCTATTGGGTGTTTACGTCGCACTGGCTGCCGGCATTTCCAATGCAGATAAGAAACTCGAGTCACAATCGTGTGAATGTGCCAAGGTTTCAAGTGGAACCATTGAATGTATCTTTGTCGACGCAATGGACTTAAGGTTGGAGGGACGTGAGTGACTTTAGTTTATATATGTATGTATGTATGCATGTATGTATATAATGATGCATGCATGTATGTATGCATGCATGCATCAATGCATGCACGCATGTACGTATATACGAATGTATGTTTGTATGTGTATGTATGTGTATGCATGCATGTTTATTTGTATTAGTGTATTAGTGTATGTGTATATGTACATGTGTGCATGTGTGTATATATGTGTGTGTGTGTGTGTGTGTGTGTGTGTGTGTGTTTGTGTGTGTGTGTGTTTGTGTGTGTGTGTGTGTGTGCGTGCGTGCGTGTGTGCGCGCGTGCGTGTGTGTGTGCTTGTGTATGATGTGTTGATATGTTTATGTGTATAGGTGTATGTGTGTATGTATGTATGTATGTATGTGCATGTGTGCATGTATGTATGTGTGTATGTGTGTATGTGTGTATGTGTGCAAGTGTGCATATGTGCATGTGTGCATGTATGCCATATAAGTATATTATTATTATTAGTAGTAACACATTGTACGCATTAAACCTATACGATCAAAATAATCGGACCATCTGAATATCCTTGATACTCGACTGTCTCTTGCAGCCGCTGTAACGGCCAGTGTACGAACATGTCGCTACAAAGGCGTACGACAAAGGTGGGACGTAGCACTGGATACGGGGATGAAGATGAAAGTCGTCGAGAAGCGCTGTGTGATGTGCTACATGTGCAAACAGGAAGGCATGGAATGTCTCAAGCTGCCCAAAGGGTACGTCCGACGCTTCGTTGAATGAAAGCCACCGATGCGCCGTTGATGTGTTCTAGCTAAGATTTCTTATCAGTGTTATTGTCATTATTATCATAGTAATCTCAATGATAATCGTAACCGCAACAACTAATAATAATAACAACATTAATAATAATAGTAATAATAACAACAACAACAACACAACAACCCAATGAATAGCATTTGAAGCCGGAATAACATCGTCCTTAATACTATTATCGCAGACAATAAGGGACACAAATCAAAGTTTGGACCCTCGAACACAAGACGCATGTTGTTGTCAACAACGGTGTGTACGTAACTGCTCGTAGAGCGTTGCAGACAATTGTACGTGATAACTATAACGGGTAATTCGATTGTTCGTAGAAAGGGTAATAGCGGGTGAATTTCGAAAAAAAATTAGTTGAGACGACCCGACCGTGGAACCATAGATGAAACCCTGAAAGTTTGGCCACGAGATGCAGAGTCTATGAGAAGTAGAATAGCATACAAATATACAAACGTACATGCACTTGCTTGATAATAGTAAGATGAAAAACGTCAGTACTTGTGAGGTTTGGATGTTTTAACACACCCAGATGCAACTGACCGCGAGACCCTTACGACTTTTCCAGCGATTCATAATTTAGTAATTCAACATTTCGCAGTCGTCGGTTTGTCCGGAATTAATATGTAGCAATTTAACATTTGTAAAGAATGTCAATGCTGCGAATTATACTGCATTGTCTGTATTACAAAGACACGTGTGATTTATTCACAGTTAGCCACATTTTAGGCATATCTCACTTAATTCCCCACCAAACCAAAGGGTAAATAATAGCAACTGTGTATTCATGGTATGTGTTCTCATAAGTGACTGTCATTGAAACATTATTTGTTTTACAGATACCATTATAGTGGCTACATATTAAGAACCAGTTGCTTTGATATGTACTCATTGTCTTTGGATGACTGGCCGATGAGCAAACCTTCCTGACTCTCTGACGTAGATAGATCGATGTGGCTTTGTGGGCTGCTCGCTTCTTTATCCCCGAAGTTCGGGGTGCGGCTGCCACCGATAATGATTGTCGATTTCTGTTTTCCTTTTGTTTCGTCATGGATTCCGTTTCCCCGCCTTCTCCACAACCCGTCTCCACTCCCCCTCTCCATCGCCCTCATTCTCCTCTCCAATTCCCCCCCAAACTGTTCTTCACACATCCCTCCGACCTCAGTCTCGGTCTTCCTCTTCTCCTTCTACCCTCCACTCTAAGCGCATCTGCTCCTTTCATCAACCATTCCCCTTCCATTCTTTCCACGTGTCCAACCCACTTTAACCGGATTCTCGCCAGCTTCATCCGGAAAATTTTACAGACATGTAGTTTATAAACAGTATATTTGTCAAAGGATCGGTTTATTTAAACAACTACATCCTGCAAACATGTCTCTATTATCATGTTGACAGGTTGCCTACTTTGTCCCACATGGATGACCCGTTGGAATAACGCCAACCATGTCATGGTGTTTGTCTGTCTAGGATGTCATGTCTCAAATATAACCCACAAATCCCGCATACATTGGGTAATTTAATGTAATAATTGTGTAGTTTGTCCGATTATTTTACCAAAACTAAATAACACTTTTTGCACACATGAGCTAGCATGTCTTAGTGAATATTAGATAAATCTGATATTCGCCAACTTATTCTACTACAGTGAGACGAGCGAAACAAGTGGATTGAAGACCTTCAAAGGTCCCTTCCCATAAATATGCTTCCAACTGAATAACTCAAGCAATGTCGCATTGTCAATTTATCCAGAATATCAGTCTGTCGTGTCTTCATGTCCTATAAATGTGACTCCGATGGATTAACGCTAACTTTTTTTTATGCTGTCAATTCGGCTAGAATAATAATTTATCGTGTCGTCGATCTGTATGTGTCATATCCCATACACGTCGTCGATGTACATATGTCATATCATACAAATATGTCCTTGATGTAATAATGCTAACTTTGTAATGTCATGTCCGACAAATGTGGCTCAGGAAGAATAATGCTAATTGTGTCACGTTGTTTGCTCTTGTAGAAAGAAATGTCCCACGATATTTCCTCCGCTGGTTTAAGGCCGCAGGAACGAACACATTCGACAGGACATCAAGAGACAGACGCCCAGAAGCCAGCCAGGAAAACACAGGACAGTTGGTCGAGTCACAAGTTTGTCTGATGTGACTTTCTCGACTAACAACATTGTTCAACACTGTTAATGAATAACATCGTGGATGCATTGGTCGCCGTAGCAACGATTGCGTTGGATTGGTTGCGTAGATACTCCGATCCGGTTGTCAAGTATAAAAACTCCCTCCTCGATCCGCCTAGTTGATTGAGCCAATCGCGAATCAGGTTCATTGGTGTTCAAATATCTAGTGCGTGAATAGTTCAAGCACTATGTGCAGTCGGCTTAATAAAGTGGCGAATAATGTTGTCAAAATCAGCTAAAAAATTGGCTTTAATTGTTAGATAAGATAACTAGTGTAAATGTGAACAGCCGTACGTCGTACTATTGGAATAGAGTCGTAGTTTGCTCGATTATTTTGTCATAACTAAATAACGCATTTGCACAAATGAGCTAGCATATCTTAATGAATACTAGATAGGTTCGATTTTCACCAACTTATTCTCCTAAGCCGATAAGAGCGACACAAGTGAATTGATCGAGGAAGGATCTTTAAAAGTGCCTCCTCAATTCGAGCTTTGTGCTAGTCTCATTTCAAATTAATTTTGCGAAATATCCAACCTACATAGTATCCACTGCAACGTGCTAGGTGGCTTGTGCAATTTTGTATGTAGTTTTTGTGAAATCATCAGACAAATTATTAAATTACTTAATGTTTCGTCAAACATTGATTGACGTGAAAAGGAAACACTAAAAACTCACGAATTTCACTGTTGTCACGTGATCGGCGAGAAGATGGAAGTCACGTCCGTGATCGGCAATTACCCTCATAATATTGATAATTTTGGATAGCCAGTATTTGGAGCCTTACCAGATCTAAGGAATAAAATTAATTATTTCGATAATTTGAAATAAAAAATACGCATCTCAAGCTAATCACCCTTTCCAAAAACTATTCACATATTACATATGTGGACATCAACGATCCGGTCCAAGATATGCTAAATTAGTTGAGAATGGAGTTATAATGAACCATACTGAAGAGTACATTTATGCAACCGTCAACATAAATCCAATGTAGATATGAAATGCAAATAAATGACGTTGGATAATGGTGTAATGTGTAAGCCTCTTCTTCCTTGTAACTTTGAAATAGTGACATAGTATATTATTGTATACATATCGTAAGAAGGACATAAACAAGCTAGAAAGAGTGCAACGAAGAGCAACTAAAATGATTCCAGAATTGAGTTACCTTAGTTATGAAAGCCGCTGATTAGAATGTGGTTTGACAACACTAGAGACCAGGAGACTAAGATTAAACCAAATATAAGTGTTTAAAATAGTGAATGGTTATGAGGATATTAATAGGAATATGTTCTTCAACTTAGAGAAGGCAGTAGAATCAGAGGATACAAAGCAGCATTAGTTAAGGAACAGTGTAGTTTGGACATGAGAAAGTATTCATTCTCACAAAGGGTGATAAATGAATGGAACAAACTGTCAAATGATTGTGTTAATGCTAGTAGTGTAAATATGTTTAAAATAGAATTAACAGATATCTGATAAGGGCGGGCTATACATATAGATTATAAAATTGTTGGACTCTCGATAAGCCAATGACTTCCTTGTCCACTTGCCATCTGGAACTTTGGGATGGCAATCTTGTTAAATCTTATTACATCTATTGTTGTTGCATACCAATAATACACACAAGGCCAAACAAAGTCTTCCCTGACCAGGTGCAGCTTCATGGCGTCTTCGAACGGGAGTCGTTGTCCTCCCACTGATCCACCTTTTTTAGTTCGCTAGAAACGCAGCCCTCGGATATCTTTAATCTCTCACAGGATCACATGTCACCCCCAGCGGAGTTGAGCAGTTGCTAATAAGCCTTCAACACTGGGCATGCTTGCTCTTTTCAGGACTTGTGTTAATTGTCCACATGGTAACATATGGAATAACATCACTATTAATTAAACGTACGCACATTCCTCTGACATAAAAAACGTAGTTTCTAAATTAAATAAAGTTAAAAAAAATAATTTTGCTTGCAACTACGTTATGTTACTGCCTGTAACAATGACGTAACAAGTCGTAAACAACCATGACGTTGCCATGCCAACCATCTCTGTATACCACTCAGCAACTGTTCCTTTTGAAGTTATGATAATGTTGTGGCAGTGGTGATAAGCTGAGTGCCGCCACTGACGGGGAGTGTTTCGCTACCAGGGATATCATGTTTGTGATCGCTAGGTGGAGGGCGTGTATAAACGCAATGCATCGTTGATCGATCGTCGACTGAAGTGCAACGCGTACTTCAAAATAGAGAATCGAAAGAATTACTGTTTCAGCAAAGAATACATTGTACCAACAATAACAGTTACTGATGTTAAACATAAATCACAACGCTAGCAACGGAACGCAACAATTGGCTAATACGACGTTTGAATAACTTCGAACGCGATTTATCAAGCGTTGGCAGAGATACACGATTGTTTCCACGCACGGCAAGAATCGCGTGAATTACGTGTTGTACTTCCGCACACCCCCCAACGGTGGCGCCACTCAGCATATCACCACTGCCACAACCTGATTATAAATTCAAAACGGACAGTTGCGGAGTGGCATAAAGGATTGGTTGGCTGGGCCGCATCATTGTTGTTTATGACTTGTTACGTCATTGCAACGGTGCGCTTGAGTAACGCAACATAGTTTCAATTACAAACGAACGTTATTGTGTTTTGTCGACACATTTCCAATACAAAAACTATCTACAGCTGTATGCAATTGAACCTGGGAGATTCCTTGACAAAAATGTGGAGTTTATCAAATGAAATAAAAATGTGCAGAATCTGCACGTAAATTTTGGCAGTGGTGAAATGGTCAGTGGCGCCACTGGTGGAGAGTTCCGTTGACAATCTCACGCGATTTCACTTTGCGTTATATCATGCACCAGAGGCGCCACTGGTTATTCCGGGAGCGTATCTTGTGCGTTTAAACGTATTCATTCTACTAGCATTTACTCAATCAATATATTATTTTCCATTAATTTATTGTCCTCTGTGACATTGAACAGGGGAGACATGGTCAGCGGGGCTAGTTGTATACAGAGGCAAGTTGCTACAGAGACGTTTTAAGTAGCCATAGCACACTTACGGGGTCACCATCGATAGTAGTTGGTTGGAAGTCGACCAGCAGACACATTGTCCAAAATCGTTAATTAAGAAGACGAAATTAACGAGATGTGGAAAACAATTTGCCAGATTTGTTAGCCACCTAAAACGTTTTTGGGTTTGTCCATATAATATCATCTCACGCAGCGACTTTTTACGTTTCGTGAATGAAACTTGAAACATGTCTACTATACAGTATAAGGGGTTATGCCAAGTAGAAATTAAATTGAAATTCAGGATTTGTTATCGTCCTAGTGCGTTCAACTGCAAACAAAATGTTGGTTGGGGCAAGTTGTTACAATTGTATTCGGTCAAATGAGTAATAAGTCTACTTATTTCACAGTCAGTTTATCTTTTATTTTTTTTCTGGCCATCTAGCGGTAGTCGTCTGAAGAAGATTGCTGATAGCAGTCGAAACGTCACAGAAAGAAAAAAGCGTAAACTGAGGGTGAAATAAGTAAAAATAATTTTAACAATCCAATCTGGTGAGCATCTTCACTCATTTGTTGTGGCAAGTTGTTATAACTGTAACAACGCTCGGGTGCACGTACAGGTGGCACGTACAGATGGCACGTACTGGTGGCTCAGCCAGCGATTTGTGTGTTGACAATGACTGAAAGAACAACATTTATTTGGCCACTACGTGTGACTGCTTTATTTCACAAGCCTAGCGTACTGTTTTATAACTAGCAATGTAAATGCTAGCAGCGTCAAACAAAATATAAAAAAATATCAGAAGGGCGGGTTACACATAAATGAAAAAAGTATTGGACTCTAAATAAGCCAATGGCTTCCTTAGCCACTTGCCACCTCGGTGTTTGGAATTGGATGAAAATCTGTTCAATCTCGTAATTGTTTTATGCGCAGCCCTATTTGAGAAATTTTTGAATATTGCACGATTCTTTGAAATGTGGATGTTCGTCCAATATACACTGTTCCTTCACTAACGCTACTTCTTAAGTTTGAAAATAGACGTATATAAATATTTTATTAATCTTAAATGTCTTTAAAAACGTATATTTCAACTCCTTTTAATCGCCTTGTCTCCAGCGTTGTTAAACCATACTCTTTTGGACGTTCATCATAACAAAGGTTTCTCAGTTCTGAAATCAGCTTAGGTGCTCTCCGTTGCACTATTTCTAGCTCGTCTATGTATTTCTTATGATATAACCTCCTAGCTTCTTACTTTAGTCATGTCGGACTACTTGAGTATGGATTGGAAGGATTGATGCTGATAGTAATGTAAAGTGTGATAGGCCAAATAGTTTGAAAATACCGTTACCTCTATATTCATGCAATATCAAACATTCCATTTTATCTTATGTACAAAGGAAGATCATTCGAAAATGCACCTGGTTTACAACAGTCGAACTGCACAAAGACTTATTTTCTTAACAACACATGCACAGAACAATCATTGCGGACCAGTCGACCACATTTTAATCATCACAGATTATTTGACTGTGCGAAGACAACATCAGACATCTTCGACAGTCACCGCGGCTGCGTTGTCGGTTGGTATCGAAAGTGATGAGAACAGCAGAATTGGCAGATCTAGCACGACACTCTGAAAATGGAAAATGAGCGAATACATGTGTAGTTCGATGGAAATGAACAGGACGGAAAGTATCAAGAATAAAGATGCCATACATTTTTCTATATTAGGTTTAAACTTTTTCACACTAAAGTCAGGTAAAACTAAACCCATTAATTATTAAAATAAAATATACAACACAAGTTTATTTTCACTTCTATTTTCAACATACATACCTAAGGTTAAAAAAAAACTTCAATGTTTCAGGCATTGTGATAATGCGACAAATGTATGGCATACTTATATAGAACTGCTGCTCTATTGATAAGTCAAAAGTCCCAGATAGCTAACTAAAAGCATAATTTTTATTTATATTTTGCTTACTTGGGGATATTACAATAAATCCAATGAAAGGATAGGGCCATTTCTCCCATAACAGTTGGGGCGCGGTGTAAACTGTACCTGCTTTACAACCTTTCGTTTTTTGTTGCCTCGAATGCAATCATCACTTTCGGCATAAATGTGTGGGCCGAACCGACATAAACAATAGGATTACCATATCTATGTGCTACAACGTTTCCTGAATTCGCAATAAATCGCAACCTTTTGTTCAAGTCACATTCATCAGCACCTAGAAGTCATGCACGTTGCCAATGGTATCAATTATGTCAAAGTACTTTTCCAAGCGGCGTCTAAGCACACTATTTCATTCGGGTTTTCAATACGAAATGTATCAGGTGGATTGGTTTTCATGCGTAATATTGTACATAAAAACATCTGACAATAGTACCTCATCAGGGTATTGTTTTATTGGTTGAAATATAAATGATTTGTTCTATTATTCTTTAACAGTGTTTGCTGTGCGGACATGGATTGCTCAATGCAACAAGTTGTGGTGGCCATTTGCAATGACGCAGTGCATGATGGATTCGAATGTTTATGCTTCAGGTATAAATCTAGTGCACTTCGTGAAATCATTTGTTAAGCCCTGTCTTCGCCTCCGTCAAGAGCAGTGTGCCTCGTGAATTGCATAAAACAAAACCTCTCTTTCCATAGTGTCTCGAACTGATGTTCTCGTGCGGTCTCCAACATTGGTGCATGATATTTGAGAATGTAAATGCCATATCAGATCTCAAGGCGAGCCTGGAATATATCCAGGGGGAGGTGTCGATACTGAAAATAAACCACCAGGAAGCGCACAAAATGCCAAGGAAAAACAAAAGAAAGCGGAAGTAGTTGGCGCCGACCTTCAGTCGATATCTAATCAAGAAGACTACTTAGAGAACCAGCTACGAAGGAACAATCTACTAATAGATGACATTTCAGAAACACTCAAAGAAACATGACAGCAAACTGAGAACTTGGTCGACATCAACTGACTACGGCATTGGGTTTAACAGCAGAAACGGTGTCGAAGATAGACATTGAGCGGGTACATCGGATCCATACATCCATGTCCACCCTGATGGGAGGAGGAAGACTAGGACTGTTGTGGTACGGTTTGCCAAATATAAAGACAGGGAATGCGTTCTCCGGCAGGCAAGATTGAAGAAACCGAGGGGAACCTTATTCAATGAAGACTTTTCTGCCAAGTGATGGAAAAGCGGAAGGCGCTTCTACCGCGTGTGAAAGAGGCCAGAAGCAAGGGACAGATCGCATACATATCATTCGACAAACTTGTCATCAGGGATGCCCTGGTGTTGAAGTAGACTGTAGTGCCTACATACGCGGACTGTCTATCAGACGTCTTCCTGGATTTCCTCTTAAATGAAGGAGAATCGAACACTATTAAACCTAATGCAATTAACGATTTATGCATTTTCTTGTATTAAGTGTTAATATACGCATGTTTTTTGTTTTTGTTTTTGTTCTCCTAATTGTGATACATTTAACACGGCTTCATGTGAATAATACCTTCCAATTTAAATTTACAGTATTCAAATGCATGTGAATGTTATGCGCTTATACACGGCTTTGATAATGTATTTCCCTGTTAAGCATTTGATAAATCTTATTATGTTGAACGATGTACTACAGGAAGGGGGTGTTCGAGAAGCACGGACTGAGAATGAGCCTAGAGAAGACAAAAGTGATTTGGGTTGGACACCAGAGAGAGGAGTTGAACATCAGGTTGGATGGTAAGGAGATCAAGCAAGTGGATGGCTTTGTGTACCTTGGAGGAATGGTTATGGAGGATGGTCATTCAGCGGCAGAAGTGTGACGTCGGACACAAGCGGGAGCGAATGCTTGGAGAAAGGTAGAGGGAGTCATGTTGGGCAGAAAAATTTAAAAAAAGCTGAAAAGGAAAGTCCCGAGAACATGTGTTACACCAGCATGCCTGTATGGTCTGAAGGCAGTGGCGTTGACAAAACAACAACAACATAAGCTGCAAGTGTGTGAGATAACTGGGTTCGTCGAATAACAAGAACAAAGAGGGTGGACAGAAGAAGGATGAACGAACTGAGGAAAGAGGTTGGGATGCAATGTAGCCTAACAGGAAGATTGGTGAGAAACTGGATGAGATGGGCAGGCCATTTGGTAAGAATGGATGCAAGCAAACTAGCAAAGAGAGCAGAGGTGGAAAACCATCAAGGACGCAGGAAAAGGGGAAGGCCACAGCTGAGATGGGAGGAGTTCGTGAGGAGGGACATGACAAGATCGGGGGAGGATGAAAGATGGAGAGAGGGGCGGCCGATAGAAAACTATGGAAAGAGAGAACAGAAAGAATGGCTCGACAATATTTTACCTGACCCTCACCCCTGTACAACAGGGAAAAAGGAGGAAGAGCACACGTATGCGTAATTTTTAAATATAATATATATTTATCAATATGAACAATAATGAACTTTTCCTGTGAAACGTTGGTGGCATAGAGAAAAAATATCTTGATCACACTTAAAAAATGGATATGAATTATGAAGATGGTGAACTAGATATATTTCATCAGTCGCCTTATTTTGATGATAATGATTTAATTAATCACATCAAAAACAAGCAAGACAATTTATAGTACTAAGTTTAAACTGTCGGAGTTTATATGTAAAAATATATGAAATCATTATTAAGCTAGAAATCCTTAGAAACAATGTTCGTGAAATTAGTGCTCTTTGTCTACAGGAAACGTGGCTTAAGAATGATTCTGACCTATCTTTGTTACAAATAGATGGTTACACTTTGATATCCCAGGGCAAAATATACAGTGGCCATGCTGGCCTAGCAATATATCTAAGTAACATATACATTTACAAATACAAACATATTCCGACCTCCTAGACATATCATTGAGAATTACCAAACCTTCGTACAAGAATTATCTTCTACATTAATTCATCTTCACAATACAAAAAGTTTAGTAACAATAGCAAGAGATTACAATATTGAGTTACTGAAAATAAAAGAAAAAACATAATATGTGAATACTTTGATACTGTCACATTGTTTTTTCCCTAAAATTACTTTGCCAACAAGATTTTCAAAGAGGCATGGCACACTTATTGATAATTTTCTATATAAACTCTCATCTTAAATCATCAGCTGATATTTTAATCAGCAGTATTTCAGATCACTTTCCATATTTTTTTGCCTTGACTACAATTTACCTATTAATAACGTATCTAAATTTATATAAACAATCTGAAAGTATGATAATGACTGCCTAAACCAATTGAAAACAGAACTGATCAATTTAATTGTTTACGATAAACTGAACAGGGATAAGGATACTAATCCTAACAACAATTTGAACCTGCTTAATGAAATTATTACTACTGCTATGGATAATGTTTTACCAGTTAAAACTATTAAATATAATAACAACACAAACACAAAAAGTCACGTTGGATTACACAAGGCATCATCAAGTCAATAAAGTTTAGAGACAAATTGTACTATAGAATTAAACAATATGTATATGTAACTCTCAAAACAAATCTTCACACATATAATGCAATTCTTAATAGAAACATTCGATTAGTTAAGCAACCGTATTATCAATCCAGTTTTGAAAGAAATAAGTATAATATTAAAGAAACGTGGTGTATGATTAAAGAAATTATTCAGAAAACCCCCAAGACTACTTTAAAGTTGATGGCAAAATAGTAATCGACAAAAATACTACTGCCATTTTTTCACCAATATTGGCCCTATACTTGCCTGTCAGATAACCAATACTGGAGATAACATATCTTGAATTTTGTTTTTATAATGTTCACACATGAGACTATATGTCAAATAATACACGTCTGAGTTTGAACATTGTCTCCGCCATCTTTCTGGTGTGCGCGGACTGCCAGTGTGCACGCTTCTGATTGGCTGCAGCTTCACTGACAGGAAACAACTACAACCGACTGCCCGACTGAGGTGGATACACTGACAACTCCGACCAAACCCAACCAGACTGACACAGATTGAGCCCGATAATGGGGCCCAGTTTTTCGATACTGCTTGACTACCCCCGACTGACACCAAATCACCCCTATTTCAATCGGAAGTGTGGATACAATAGCCGACTGGCATCGATCCGACCCGACTCAACCATTGCCAGTGAATGCCGAGCTTAAAAGTTAAACGCGCACGTACCCTTTCTCTCCGATCGTGCAGACCATGCCGGTGTCAATGCACGTGCTGCATGTCACGCATCGATCACCGAGATTCTGTTTGGGAAGGGTACCTTGATACTGCACTGACAGTCTGGTGTCCTCCATCAAGTAAACACACTCCGACGGCATTTCCTCGCCGTTAGCTGGAAACGCCAGAGGGTTACGATACTTTTGTAATACTATGTATTGTCTTAATACTTTGGTCTGCGATGAATTATGTAATGCTATTGCCATACCATATAAAGTACATACCATATGCAGTACATACCATATACAGTATATACCATTATGTTGTTGTTGTTGTCTGTATTTACAACAGCACTCAACGTGTCGTGTAGTGGGATATTATAATTAAACTTAATATATTATACTGGTACTTACGACCTCAACTACACATGCTCATTGTTGAATCAAACAGTATATTAAATGTGTTATGAGCTAAATGTTGTTGCTTTCGTGTCATCATAATGATGTATTAAATTTGGGTGCAGTAAGAAGAGTGGCGCCATACGGCGGATCGCTTGTAACAAAACCAGGTTAATCCTTCAAGATTACATGCTATGAGACATAGAGAGATGGGGGAGAGGGGGGAGAGGGAGAGAGAGAGAGAGAGAGAGAGAGAGAGGGGAGGGAGGGAGGGAGAGAGAGAGAGAGAGACACTGTTTTTTGGGATCTAAGGTATTTATTATTATGTAGGTGTTCACATTTACAGTACATTCTAAACGTTCGTAGTATTGTCATCCCGCTGTCATCAGTGTACTTTAATTTGTATATGTTAGTTATGGCATAGATAGATGGAACGTGCCCCGTATTCGATAAAGATTTTACTGTTTCCTTTTCCTAAATGTCTTCTGGCAATAGTTGAATGTCACAGCAGTATGCACGAAAGTTATTGAATTATGAACAATTTCCACGTTTAGCTAGCATTCATACTATTGATAAGTTTAAACAACTGGCCCACTTTCTTTCCTTCCCAGAGGTACACAAAAGCACGTTTACTTACGTGGAACTTGCACCAGTAATAATGGGAAAGTGACACGCAATCCGTTGACAATCGTGCAAAGACACGCGCACAGGACCACGGCGAACAGGATAATTCTCATCCTACACGTGTCTTCGTAGTTACCGGAATGTTGCTAGGTGCCGGTTTAAAATGAGACATTCGTCTTGCGTTGCAGGATTTATAACCGATGTTTTACGAGCTGATACAGTCGTAGTTTCCACCTGCGTCGGCTTGATATCCTAATATATTGGTGATTAATCAACATACCATTGACAGAAAGCGGTCATTGTTGACTAGCAGACACAATAGAACGACGTTAAAGCCGAAGCCGCCACGTTGGACCAATGATGTCCAACTGCATGTTAGCCGTAAGGAAAGCTAATATTCTGGTGCCGAAGCAAATGGAACATTGACTATAATTATATGTTTTGTTGTTTCACAACATATAAAGACTGTGCGTGCGTGCGTGCGTGAGTCGGTGGGAGCGTGCGTGTGTGCGTGCGTGCGTGTGCGTGTGTGCGCTCCAAATGATAGTTACGTATATAATGAATCCAATCGTAATGGGTCCGTTCTATATATGATATAACAGCTTATAAAATCGCTACATATCAGATACAGCAATGGCTGACAGGCAGAAGGCAGAGCCATAAGTAATGACATGACGACGTGTTTTATTGGAAAACAGTCATGAATGGAATATCACAGTGACATTAGTAGGACAAAGATAAATTCTTAAAGTGCACAAACAATATAAAGGCGATATCTAAGCAGATTCTGAAATTTGCGGACAACCTGAGATAAATTAGAGCAAACTGTTTTGCACACATCATAGGGGACATAACAACCTGTGCCATAAAGAAGTTTGTGATTCTCTCTATTTGTGGGTTCCCTCATATCTCCGTGAGTTTCGCGTCAATGGGGCTGATATTTTGTCGGAGTGTCAGTTGGCCCATTTGGATGGCCCAATTCTGCAGCGTACCTTGGGGCTGCAAGAAGATCGGAGTGCTGACAGTCTACAACGACACTGAATATGACATGACATTGCAATTACCTCTCAAGAAACATTCGTATTCTTTTCAGAATGAATACGAGAACCCAAACCCCACCCCGCACCACTCACTCACCAAGCTGATCACGTAACTCAACCTTGGCCTAATAGAAACCCATTCTCGGCGTCGTCCGTGTCAAACTTTCCCCACATTAAGAAACGCACGCAACGATCGAACGTTCCGATCGATAGTTATATCTTTCTACGTATTGTTAAAGTGGTGTCTTTCCACATAACCTACACCTGTGACCGTTTCGAATGTATGCAAATCGTTTAGTCAATTTTTCATTGTCGTACGTAATTACATTACCCGGGATATAATCGATGTTAATCTTTGATAGTAGAACTCCATCACACGACCTCCTACAGTGGTAAGTAAATGTCACCACAGTTCCCAGTCTCTGAATAGTGCTATTAATTTTAACAGTATTGTCATATTTTCAATTGTTAAGTGGCGAATACATCGAATATCGATACGATGTTCCATCAAATGCACGTGGTGTGTGTTTCTGTTGAAGTTATGACACTACGAATGACACTACGAATTTTCACCATTGTGTAGAACAAAGATCGTCAGTTAAAATGAACAATTACATATGAAAAAAATTTGCGTGATTATTTTGTCGCGCGCCGAAATAATCGCGTATCTATTCCAACGCATGCTCAATCGCTTTCGAAGTTTGTATTCTGACTCTAGCTTTGTGATTTCTCTTTAATATTAGTAAGCTTTATTGTCGGAACGATTTATTCTTTGCCGACACAGTAATTCATTAAATAGTTGCTTTCTCGTCGTTGTTGTGGATACATAATTGCTCAAACTGTCTAATGTAACGTACACAATTACGTGTCGTACTTTCTCGTCGTTGTTGTGGATACATCATTACACCGACTCTCTAATGTAACGTACAAAATTACGTGTCGTACTTTCTCTTCGTTATTGTGGATACATAATTGCTCCGCTTCTCTAATGTAACGTACACAATTACGTGTCGTACGTTCTCGTCGTTGTTGTGGATATATCATTGCTCCGACTCTCTAATGTAACGTACACAATTACATGTCGTACTCTCTAATGTAATGTACACAATTCCATGGCGTACTTTCGTCGGCCATTGCTCGTGACTTCACCGTTATATTAGTTATATGTTATGCACCAGAGGCGCCACAGGTTATATCGAGTAGCCTCTATTGCATTGACGTAGCAATCGATACGCACAATACCGCTGATGAGCATGTTGAAGCCTAGTGCTTGGACCACGCGTTCTGAATAATCTACGTAGTTATATGTGATATGCAAAATGTATACGAGCACATCTGTGATGTAGAACTATTTATGCTTTATAAAACAGAGGTGCCAAGTAACACTGCACAAAAAGCGGTTTATGCATCCTTATGATATGCTACAAGAAATCGTCACAATCTCTTAAACGGGGTGTATTAATCCATGTTTCGCTCATTTCAACTTTGCTACATAGATAATGTTATATAAATTAAACGCATAGATATGTAAATCAGAGATTAGAAATTAGAGGGACCACGGATGCAGGGAGCGGACTTGTTCAGGTGGTCGCTGATAACTTTGACGCAAACATTTAATTGCAGAACGAACTCCTATCAACACATTCTCTTGAAGTACTGCTTACTGTAAAATATGTGTTTGATTCACATCAGAAACAAACCACCATCAGGCGTCTGACTTGTGACGAAATGAAGACACCTGTGGCTCAAGACATTGTACATCACAGGTACAAAGGACCTGAAAGAAACCTGAAATGCCCGTTTAGGAAGCCAAGTGTGCAGTGATACCTCTCCACGTGCTGGTTCACCAGGCTGGCTGTGCAACTTGCAAGAACTCGAGAGTCGGATTTTGAATTTCTGATGTGTGTTAATTCTGAGCAGAATGTACGGAGTTTGCTGGCTTCAATACCCATCTCTACAGAGAAGACAGACAATGGGTCCAGCCTGCAACGAGGACCAATCATAGACAACGATCCTGCTTATCCCTGCGACTTATGACTGAGGAGGTTCTTCGCTTAGATTTGGCGCAAACAAACACCCAGGAAGAATTAATGAACACTCTTGAATCCAAGCAAAGAGCTTGACCACAAAGCTATGAGTTGAGACCCTAGTGAAGCCGATATTCATCATGATGGTGTTCGGCCGGGCTGAACGCGAAGATGACTGGCCGTTGTATCTCTGGGCTGTGACAGAAATGCTCCCATGTTTCTTCGCCGCCGGACACCAAAACTAAGTTAGATATGGGCTGTACTACCTTCGTTCGATGGAGATGCGTAACGGCGACATTCTTGAAAGGTTCATGAAGGGAGAAACGTTTATGGAACAACATCTGGTCGGATATGTACACAGAGTCAACTAGAATCGTTGGAATTATGATGAAACCTTCTGCACTGAAGAAATGGGCCTACAGTATGCAAACGTGTAGTCAGATTGTCCATGACCTTACATATATGTCGGAGGGTCATACGGTAACAAAGATAACTACCCACAAGGAAGAGAAGCCATCTCTTTGGACAAAACGTACGACGCGCTCATATTCAGACGGCAATATAACAGTTGGCTGTCAAGTTGGAACCACCAACTTTTGATCCAGCAAAGTACGGCTGGTCACGCGATGTAGCATCGAGATCACTAATTCCGATTATGCTGCCGATTAATGTCGCCCTTGCACTATCTGAAGTCTTAGAGATGATTCGTTGTGGATGTTCTTCGGACAAGTCGTGCTACACAGCATAATATCTGTGTACAGCAGCCAAATTACCATGCACAGTTTTATGTGCTTGGTGGGGGAAAAACGGGCTGCAGGAATGAACAAACACAGGCAGCTGCAGCATTTGCCGGTGATGAAGACTCTGATAATAATGAGTGAGGTAAAGTGGTCAGAGTTAATTTGCATATTCATGTGACAAATGTGCGTATTATAATTTGTTCATTGACTTCATAAAAACCAGAGACAATAAAAACATTCGTCTGGACACCTTATTTTGATTGTTTGGATGTTTACAATTCGAGATATTCAGGAAAGTAATATATATTTTAATGGCGATGACTAATTTGCATATTAATGGGTTTATACTTGGAAAGTTTCACAGTGTGTGTCACAAAAATGCTTAAAAACATCGTGCATACCCCAATGCACGCTTCACTGGCCAACGCCCGAACTAATTCATTCACACTGTTGTGGAATAGATGACAACGAATATAAAAGATTAGTTAATGCCTCTTGTTCATGGGCTTGCCCTGAATGCAATCACTTTAACGTGTCTAACGCTTTCTTCAGCAACACAAACATTTTAACATCAAATCAATTTGGTAATCTAAAGGACTCAGACCAAAGTAGTGAAAATTTTGAACTCCTTCCCTCACATACCCCTCCAACTTCTACAGTAAAATCAGGCACAGAAAGCAGAAACCATGGAAAAAAACTCAAAATAATGATAACACACTGTAGCAAGGCACCACAAAGAAAATATGGTGGAAGAGTATTTGTTGTTGTAAGAGATGGCATTGTAGCATCATCACAACATAATCTCTCTTCTGATGCTGAAATGATTAAACTCCAATTCACCAACAACAATGAAGCTCGAGCAAACTTGCTGTGTTAATACGCTTCCAAGTATTCTGCTTGGAAGTGATTTCATCCGTCCCTGCATACAATGGTCAAACTACTCTCTCAGAACACCCCACAGTGTGGAGAGGGTATAAATAACACGATGATAGACATACCAAACGATCATTCTCTAATGCAACACGGTCAAGAACAAACACGTGGAAATAACACTATGAATATCCGCTTTTAAAAAATAGCATAAAGACATATCTTTCTAAATTGGCAACTGAATTCCAAAAGCTAGATCCAAGAACATCCGCAGTAGTGTTGGCCTGGAACATGTTTAGGGATGCATTACTTGCATCCATAGACAGGCATATTCCACAAAAAAACGGCTGTCTGGCAGAGCGTAATTTTAATGGATCAGTAGAACCACAAAGAGGAAAATGAGGAAACGTAGGCGGCTGTATGACCGACCTAGGCAAACTAAAAAACAAGAAGACTTGACAAAGCCTAGGGAGGTCAGAAACAAAAGAAAGCAATTACTAGTAGATGCCCATGAATACGTTAAGAACTTATTAGACACTACAGTTAATGAACATGACATGGACTATGCAGTCGACACTTACAACACAGGTCTGACTGCTATCATCGATAAACATGACCCGTTCAAACAAGGACCGTGATCGTACGACCTAACACACCGTGGTACAACGACGACATACGATCACAGAAGAGTCTAAGCCGACAGCTTGGAACGCAAGTGGCAGACGTCTGGCATGGAGACTGATAGATTGGCTTACTGCCATTAGCGGCAACTTGTCACATCGATTATACACACTGCAAAACTGGAATACCACACGACACAAATCACCTATGCATCTGATGACCAGAGGCAACTATTTAAGATTATTGCGAAGGTGCTACACATTGATAATGATACACTGTTTCAGCCGTGCGAATCAATCGACACGCTTGCAACGATTTTCTCCGACTTTTTTTGCGAAAAGATCTCGACAATTCGCCCCGGACTTACTCATAACGCCAACCATGTCGATAGCCCTTTCCGACATGGCTTCTCAGAGACTGTGCGCATGAGGTGGTTCCTTTGCTCACGGCTATTGTAAGCCTTTCTCTGAGATCTGGCATAGTACCAGCTCGTCTGAAGAAAGCGCACGTCAGGCCACTGTTGAAAAAACCGGGCCTAGACAAATCGGTTCTGAGTAACTATAGACCTGTGTCGAATCTGCCCTATTTATCTCAGATAATGGAACGTTTTGTAGAAGCGAGACTGTCGGCTCACATGTCAGAGCACAATCTCAGCGAGTCCTAACAGAGTGCATACAAACCTAATCACAGCGTCGAGACGGCTTTATTGTGCGTGCAGAATGACATCTTGAAAGCAATGGATAATCAAAAAGCCACTATCCTGGTGCTGCTTGACCTATCGGCTGCATTTGACACTGTCGATCACAAAGTACTGTTGCGTAGGCTGTCACAGGATGTGGGTACGGCCCACCATGCACTAAGATGTTCACATCATACATGAGTGACAGAACTCAGTCCGTTCACATACATGATGCATTATCGCCTGTCCGTCCCCTTGCATATGGTGTCCCTCAAGGCTCGGTGCCCGGCCCCAGCTGTTTTCTATATACACAGCGCCTGTTGCCAAGATCATCAGCAAGTACAGTCTGACGTTCCACCTCTATGCAGATGACACCCAAATTTAGCTCCCAGTAAAACCTCTCCAGACGCTGTCGAGTGTATTGAGGGGTGTGTGGCAGAAATCAAGCCGTGGATGAGCTCCAAATTCCTGAAACTGAATGATGACAAAACGGAGGTCATTATCTTCGGTTCTGCGCAGCAGCTGTAGTAATAAAGAGGTTTTCATATACGTTATGGTTGTAAGAATATTGTGGGACATTCCATATTCTGCTAGGATCGTTCCCTTCTTTCGTCTTTGTATGATGACTAAACAGACTGTAATAATTACTTAGCCAGCCAAACTGAATGAACAAGTTGACTTCTAGTCATAGGGACCAAGTTTTACGGTTTACCCGTTAGTTTTGAATATATTCTTACATTTGTTGGTCTTACGGGCGGATGTAGGAAACATTCCTTACGGTTGTGTTCGTTTTGAGCCAGGCTTTTTGTATTACAGTATACTGTTACGTCCCGCGTTTGTTAAATGGTTAGCGAATAACATATAATTAGTTTAAACATACCCGAAGGGGGACTGTCACGATTATTTAGCTGCGCGTATGCAATCAACTGCACCAGATTCAACCAATACATCCGGGTTTGCAGAGAGAGTTCATTTTGAATGCATGCGCGGCAAAACAACTGGCATAGATAATCATACGGGTTCGTTTGCGATCTTACGAATTTATATTGCCAGTCTTACAGGTGTTCAACAATCATGGTTGACACCAATGCATGTTGTGCGTATTACTTTCTCCAAACAAACTCATTCCTTTGTAATGCATCTTTATCAGTGCGATCATATTTTTAAAGGTGTGAAATAAATTATGTCTCATAGCAATTATTTGCAAATCCTTTCTTTCTTTATCACTAAAAATACCGCTAATATGTACGTAATGCATAGTTGTCAATGTATAGATTCTCCCCACTTTGAAGAGTAGAAAATGCTGTCCCAGTGGAATTGTTTATGTAACTAGAGGTGCTGTCCCTGGTTGTTGTTGTTGAGTAACTCGGTGCCCCCCTTTTGCGCGTCTGAATCCGCCCATCACATAAGCTATGGACACGTCCTATATCGGTTTCATACCTGCAGATCCGTTCTATATTGGTGTAAGGTTGTCAACTGCTGCTAACCGTAAACAGGTGTCAGCAGGTTTGATGACTAATTTCTTCCTGTAATGTGACGATTGTGGCTATTTTAACTGCAGTTTTTGTACAGTGGCAAATCGATTGTCCAACTGTCGACTGCCAACCCAACATTTAGAAGGTAGTTAAGTTGGCGCAGATGGAACGTATGAGCGCCACGTCTAGTAAAACTCGGACGTCCACTATAAATCCCCCATCTAAAGGAGAATTTATCATTCGTGGGGTAACATCTTGAACGATTCTCTGACATTTGCGAAGACCAGACTAAGATGAAAGTTGTGTTGTTCGCCGTGGTAGCAAGCCTGTGCTTGTGGGTGGAAGTGGCTGGCTTTGATAAACACTTTGAAGCTGATCCCGTGAATATCAACATCCCTGAAATTGACCCGCTGTGTAAGTATTGGTTTCGCAAGATATACGGATATCATAATGTATTTCGTTTTGCAGTTTGTACGTTTTTCAATGTTCGATGGCATCGAGATAACATGAGCTGCTGGTGGTAGCCGTGAGCTTTGTAGCTAGAGCACCCGACTTTCGATCGAGAGGGAGGTGGTTGGAGCTACTGTTTTCTCACGCTTGGGCAATTTGTTTCACCCCTCTTTGTCTGTGTCTTTCGGAAGATGCAGTAACAGCCGTTGGTGCTTCCTCCCAGGTGGATGTGTCAGAGAAAGTGAAATATCCCACACTGGGTAAATATGTAACTAAATATAATAAACTGTCCGAAAGTATTCCGTCCTAGACATTTTATTTGAATCTACAAAGCGGCTGATTTTGTCATCTGCCATTTTGTTCAGCGGAGTTGACAGTCCGATTCCAGTCAAGGCATCTCAGATCATGAAATTATCCTGATTGACTCGAATATTACACCAGAATTCACCAGAACAACGTATTCGTATCAGCCATTGGTTTCCTTGTCCACTTGCCGTCTGTTTTGCTTTGGGTGGCATCTTGCAAAACTTAGTAAAATATTATTATTGTAAACTCATGTTGACTTATGTTACATCTGGTTTCAGCGGGTCGTATGCTGCCACCAAGCGTCACGTACGAGTGTGTGTACAAGTCGGAAGGAGGCAAGCTGAAGGTGGCCCTCGGCAAGAAACCCAAGCGCCAGATCATCAAGGGCCGTTGTGTCCAATGCTTCAAATGCACGCGGTCAGGCATGGACTGCTCGATCGGAGAAAAGACGTCAGGGAATGACGGGTAGGTGTTTTTTCGAATGATGGTATGTCTATTATTGATATTAGCAAAAATGTAATTCCTGCGGGCGGGATAACTTGGTAGATCGCACGTGATTGTAAACTGTCACGATGCACAACATTACCAAAAGAAATATCCACCTATGCATTGCTACATGGTACTGCCAGTCAATGTATTGATGGCTTCTTCAGACTGTGACGTAATACTGGCAGTTATCGGACATTCGAAAAAAAGACGCACGACGTTGTCAGCAAGTGTACGTAATTGTTCACATAGCATTGTTGACTAATGTACGTGATAACTACAAAGGGTAATTCGATTGTTCGTAGAAAAGATAACAGCGGGGTGAATTTCGAAAAAAAATTAATTGAGACGTAGACGTAGATGAAACCCTGAACGTTTGGCGCCCGAGAAACAAAGCGTCAAGGAGGAGTATAACATGCAGACATACATAATAATATTAATAATTATAACTGCGTTGAAATCCTCGGGAGACCCAACCTCAGCAGCGCACCAAAGCAAAATGGGTTAAACAGATCATAATTGATAAATAGTTCCAGTTATAAACAGTTGGATTGGTACGATGGGCAGCTATGGAGGATAAACAAGTTCAAACAGGTGGGTTTTAATTTATGGCGAAATGTTGTTATATTTCCTACAGACTTAGCACTAGCAGGGAATGACTTCTACAGAGTCGGTGCAGCAACTGCAAAAACCCTAGTTCCGACACTTGTCTTAACATTGGTAACAAAACATAGATTTATAATTAGATGATCGAAGCTGTCGGGGCTATCTTGCAGGAGTGAATGTAAATATGCTGGTTGCTACGATGAAAGTGCTTGATAGGTAATTGTACATATCGTAAAAATAATGCGATATTGGACAGGGAGCCAATGCAATGATTTAAGAAGTGGCACTGAGTGAGAGAAACGAGAAGTCCGGGTAATTATCCTTGCTAAACAATTTTGCACACGTTGAAGTTTCAATATGTCCTGGAAAGCAATATTATGATAAAGGGAAGTACAATAGTCAAGTATACTGCTAACAAGTTTCAATATGTCCTGGAAAGCAATATTATGATAAAGGGATAGTCAAGTCTACTGCTAACAAGAGCAGTTGCAATATTCTTGGCGAGAGCAAAATACATCTACCGGCGAATACGACGAAGGTCACGAATGTGATAAAAGCAGCAACGACAAGTTTATGAAATAATTACGCTGTCTGTGATTATGAAGTGGAACGACAGGAAGCCCGTCAAGGGAAAAGAAGAAGCAGTAATAAAAAAGAGACCGCCTCCCAGATGTATGAATCTTCAGATGCCGGGCAGGTCTCGCGTGCAACCGATTCGCCATATCTTGCCTTTCCAAACTCGTCCTGTTCAGCCATCAGAGGGTTTGTCGAGTTTGGCGAGCTGTCATCTTTAAGTACGATATGTCGTTACCGTCCATCAATTGTCGCGGATCATATTATGGGTCATAACGCGACCATAGCATATACTGCACGCAATATCGTTGCTAACGATTATACGTAACTATGTTTGCCGCAGGCATAAAAGTTCATGGCAGAGTAACTTGTGTTCGTTGTGACTGGGTCCTGCAAGGAGTCATGAGCTCTTTCAGTGGCTGCATATCCCCCTGTACAAAGCCGAGAACTCGGCTAGTATTGCAGCCGTTTGCATGGACGTCGAACGTATGTGATCTAGTGACGTTTTTTCCAGAATTAGTTAACTGTTTTTGTTATTACCACAATAAATGTATACATCTAAACAACCAATAACACAATACTATTATAAGGTAACATTTAGGGGTGTAATGACTATTGCAGCTAAGTTTATCCCTTTCTTCTTCGATTTGCGTATGCCATCATCATCAATGGTCAGACGTCAAGTTCGGTGTTTTCGAGCCACTCGCATGTGGTTGCGTTCAGCTCCCCGAGTCGTCGCTTTGAATTTCTACTAATGCACAAAATACAAATCTTTGCGCCTCTCTGGGGCACGCCGTTAACACGTCCGACTGTACGTATTCCCGAATAGTGATTTAAAGCTGGTAACGCTCAAAATAATTAATATCCAAAATGTTAATCACCGTGGAGTCAATGTCGATCATGGGCGTGACTTCCGTCTTCTCGCCGATCGCATGACACAGTTACGAAAATTCACCAAAGGTGAAATTCATGAGTTTTGTGCATTTCCAATTTCACTTCAATTATTGTTTGAACGAACATTAAGTAATTTAATAGTTTGTCTGATGATTTCACAAAAAACATATTTCACAAAAAACATATAAAAGTTGTACAAACGAGTTAGCATTTTGCAGTGGGTACTAGGTAGCTTTGATTTTGCAAAATAAATTTGAATTGAGCGAAAAAAAATCTAATCAAGGAGGGACCTTTAGCAGATTTAACTATATTGTTACCCAAAGGATCAGCTCTATATGGCAATTGCACACGGGAGCTATTGGCTTATGGAGGGTCCAATAATTGTTCATTTATGTCGTGCCCGCCCTTATCAGCTATATGTCAACTGAAAATGTTTAAACATATTCACGCTGCTAGCATTAACACATTCAGTAGATAACTGGTTCTTGATATTCAATTATCGCCCTCTGGGAGAATGAGTACTTTCTCATATCCAATCTACTTAGTTATTTTGCTCTCTGGTTCTACTACCCTCTTTATGTTTGAAAAATAGGTATATTGATATCTTCATAACCATTCAATATTACAAAATTTTCTCTTTAATATTGTCTTAATCTCCTGGTCTCCGAGTATTTTCAAGCCACACTCCATCAGGCGATGTTCATAAATAAAGCCTCACTGTTCTGGAATCAGCTTAATTTCCCTTCTTTGTATTATTTCTAGTTTATCTATGTCCTTTTTGTTATGTGGCCTCCTTGCTTGTATGCAAAAATATAAAATGTTTTAATTTACTTTCAGTGACGGTTGCTAGACCGGCGGTCGACGCCGATCGATATATACATATATGCAAGTATGCCACCGTCTAACGATTCAGTGGAAGCGACTGTTGCTACTAACGCCAGCTGTTTCCGTGCGACAGGAAGACACGAATGGATACGAATAAAATATGGTGTGATCCATAGAAACTCGTTGAAGTGTTACTTGATTAATTGTTCATTCGCTTCGCTGAGTACTCATTATATAATTCATTATGTAGTAAAATACATGTTCACCCAGACTCACAGACTCCCAGATTCACAGACTCCCAGACTCCCAGACTCACAGACTCACAGACTCCCAGAAACATTTCTTTGCATTTCCGTCTATGATAACAATTTTGTGGAAAAAATGTATCAATTGACCAATAATAAAAATAATGTAGTCGTGTGTTAGGTTAATCTTGTTACTATATCCCACGCCATGTTACATTAACATTACATTAACATTACACTAACATTACATTAACATTACATTAACACACAGGAAGATTTTACATAATGTCTAAGATAATGAAGTATATGAAAATTGCTCTTAATTGCATCCACACTGTTTGCACTAACAATATGCCGAGAGTGGGGTTCCAGAGTCGAAAAGTGCTGGGGAAACAATATAAACGGTAATTGCATCTGGAGTATGTGAGAGGAATGTTGACTCCTATTGGTAATATTCACAGGAACAAGGTATTGATTTGAAGGTATTCCTACTAGACCATTAACTATTTTTTACATCATGCTAATGATCATTCCGTTTTTGCTACAGTATCGTGGGAATTATTTAAAATTCACCGAGTTGCGTACACACACACACACACACACACACACACACACACACACACACACACACACACACACACACACACACACACACACACACACACACACACACACACACACACGCACACGCACACGCACACAAGCACGCACGCACGCACACACACACACACACACACACACACACACACACACACACACACACACACACACACACACACACACACACACGCACGCACGCATGCACGCACGCACGCACATACACACACACACACATATTGCATACATGCACAATAAATGAATCGATGAAAGATACAATATTATTTAACGTTCTATACAGTTGTACGTTCTTGTGCACAGACAAAACGTTCCAATTCCCAGTTTAATAAAAGACGCATTGTACATTATTTATATATATATTTATTTCGGGTTTCTCAACAAATGTTATCATGGCACTATTCGCCCGTTTGGTCTAATGATTGACCCGCACTAAGCCGCTCTACGTGTTGTGCAGGAAGGGGAACAAGCCTTTATTTTATCATGGTCGTCAAAACCCACTACTGTAGGAGGACATTTATTCAATGAATTTTGTGTTGGGATTATGATTTGTCTTGTAATGTGTTGTTGGCTTCCTGAGAGCATAGCTTATCTATGTAGATAATATTACCCGGAGGCTAACTGATTGCTCATTTCACCAAGTTTTCTTACTGATCCATGTCCCAACCTACTTATACCTGTATAATTGTTATCATGTGTAGAGGTCGGAACCGGGGTTGTGTGTGTGTGTGTGTGTGTGTGTGTGTGTGTGTGTGTGTGTGTGTTGGGGGGGGCGATCCCCCAGTATTTGTTGAATATATGTTGTCTCCCCATATGCTCGCAGAAACCAACTTAGCCCCCAATAGTCAAAAGCTTCCGACCCTTATGTTATGGTTAGTATACACAAGCACTGAATAAGTATAATTATTCAGATGGTAGTTAACATTTGCGATATATTTCTATAGAGTAATACAACGGACGAAAGCGTACAGCAAAGGACGATATCTCATACAGCACGCCAGATTATTGCAAAGTACGATATCACAGACAGTACACCAGACGTACTGCAAAGGGTGATATCAAAGATAGCTTGCCAGACGTACACGCATAACACAGGACGAGATCACAGACGAGAAAACAGATAACACGCTAGACGTACACGCACTACACAGGACGAGATCACAGATAGCACGCCAGACGTACACGCACTACACAGGACGAGATCACAGAAGAGATCACAGATAGCACGCCAGACGTACACGCACTACACAGGACGAGTTCACAGACGAGATCACAGACAACACGTCAGATATGCTACAAAGGAGGATATCACAGACTGAACGCCAGAGAACTATTTAGAACGATATCACATACGATGTCACAGACAGCACAACAGACGTACTACACAAGACAATATCACAGACAATACACCAGACATTATGGACGGTACATCGAATAACACGAGCCGGGTGTTGGATCAGTTAATTTTTTATTTTCTTCAAAATGTGTTGTCTGGTCGCTCGAAGACAATGGTCGTTACACTAACAGTCGCATTCTTTTAATCGTCTGGAACGGGTCGGCCCTTCGTAGAGACTACAAGCCTAGCACTGCCCGTACTTCTTATATGCCGCAACCAGTCTGAAAAAATACAAACGCATGAATTTCTTTTTTGTCCGCATTAGTTCGCGCCATCTTACCTTTGCGGCATAGAGACGATGGCAAAAAACGATGACGCAAAACAACAAGAGAAAGTTTGAGAAAATAACTGGGTGAAAAGAATTGTTGAAATGAAAAGTGCACAAAACCGATGCGAAGAATGGATTAACTGAGGAAGGAGGCTGGTGTGAAAGAGAATTCCAGGAGGAAGCTGGTGAGGTTAAAGTAGGCTGGACACGTGGAAAGGATGAAATGGGAACGGTTGATGAAGAGATTGCGGAGGGTAAAAGGATAATTGGAAGACCACGGTTGAGATGGGAGGACTGTGTGAAGAACGATTTGGCGGGATTGGGAAGGGAGTGGAGAACGAGAGCAAGGCATAGAGGGAGGGGAGACGGGGGTGGTGAAACGGAACTGGATCAATGGCGGAAGTACAAATACGTATGAACAGAAAAAAGTTGAGTATGGAACACTAGAATAAGTCATAATATGTCAAGACATTGACCAAATATTTACAGTAACTGCATATGTGACGTTTTTACATTTTATGAGAAATAAATACAAAATAAAAGGAAACAATAACACGGACATACAATTGACTCTCACTATGAGTTCTCCCGATGAAAGGAACACAGGCTTAAAAAGAATAACTTTGAAATGCGTACACATGTGCCCTAAGGAACATCGCATATATGAAACAGTTTGCTCAAATACCGACATGTCCTTTATAGCGATAGTTCACTGTAGCTGGTTTTCGTATGGAAAATTCCATATGTCAGTCACTACTATTCTATCCATGCTGTTCAATGAGGCGTTCTAAATCTAAGTATTTTTAATGAATAAATAATGTCCTGTCTGTCATATATCATAATTACGAAGCTGGTGCAATAAAGAAGGGGTGGAGGCTGCCGCTGTATGGAAAACAAAGCCGGTGTCGGCAATTGGCGGCGGTGGCAGAGGTTGCTTAGGAGGGGGCGATGGACGGGACATCGTGGCGAAGGAAGATCCGCGCGGCCAATCCCAACAGGGAATAAATGGTCGAAAGAAGATGATTACAATCATACAGCTGAAAGACATCTATATATAAACACATTGCTAATAACCATGATAATTGATCATTGTATGCATAAGTTCGTCATACCCAAGTTTGGACTTTGGTCGACCCTTCGTCTGCACTCTGGAACATTCCATGCCCTGTTTCGTGCATACAGAACACTCGATGCATTGCCCGTTGATGTTCTGCCGCGGAAGAGTTTGTCCAACGCACACTTGACGTTTTGTACGGTCATACTTCAATATGCACACGTACGTTTCGGACTTGAGACCTTTTATTTCGCCCTCTGAAAACGCAGCGAATAATTTCAGCAACAATATCGACTAACAGCCTAAATAACGGCAATGCATTAGAGTACGTTTAACGTGTAAGGCAACAGGTTTTAATAGTGTTGCCTCATACGTAATATATTCAATATATTCGGTTATAGCCACCGTTCTGAGACAAATAGACGACACAAATGCACGCAATTCTCATGCAACATTACTACAAGCCAGTCAGTAGCCCGTGCACCCAAACACTGGCGCTGTAGTACAATAATGGTGATAGCGGATGCCTTTAAAATCGGATTCACAAGTCTCAAACAAATTCACGAATACGCTTATTGTGATAACAGAACAGCATTTCTACTGCAACGCCAGTGTTCAGTTGATTAACTAATTAGCTTATCGTTCATCCACATTATTATTCATTCGTCACATGTTACTCGCCACGTACACGCGCACGTACACACACGGCTTACAGTACAACAGTTTTATTAAAAGAAACTAAGCAACGTATCGCAATAAATGGCTTGTAAAATAATAGTAGCTATTCAAAAAAATTCGTCAACTAAACATAAATATAAATGCACTCACGCTTCTTCGCCACGGCTAGGTCTTTGATGCTGAGTTCCACTGGAATCGGGTCGAAATATGATATAACACCGTTATTATCGGTAATTTTCAAATCACGGTTAATATGACGTCTTGAAAGACCGGCCCCTTCCACTACCAAGAGACAAGCAACCGCGGCGAACACCAAAGTCTTCATTTTCTTCTAACTGATACTTCGTCAGTCCTTCTGTTCCGTATTTATAGCGTCGCCGACACACTGCATTTACGCCAGATAAAACAGTCTTGCAGGCTATTCGACAATCGATTAACCAATCACAAGACAACAGCTGTCATAACAATTGTGATTCGTCAAATTACTAGACGAAATATATTCCACCACCGTCTCAATGTGGTTTATTGCAAGCTCTTTAGCTTGACAAGCAATGACTTATTATAATGACCTTCGAGTTCCTTCTGCATCAACGTCACTTCTGTTTGTATACGAATAACAATGATTACAATCAATATTATCGATGCTAAAAGTTTTGGAGTGAAGGCGCGTAGAGATATTAGACATGTTAGGGTTTTACATCGACATTTATGATCTAGGTATCTTGCTATACGTTTCGGTATCGCCTCAACGTTGACATTTCAAAAGGTTTACAACATAGATTTGCTTGGTTTGCTCGGCAAGTCCCGTTATAAACGCAAACATTAGAACACGTTTTCTTTTTTAAATGTATATATATATATACATATATATATATATATATATATATATATATATATATATATATATATATATATATATATATATATATATATATATATATATATATATATATATATATATATATTTTGCTACAGTATCGTGGGAATTATTTTAAATTCACCGAGTTGCGTACACACACGCACACGCACACGCACACAGACACACACACAGACACACACACGCAGACACACACACACACACACACACACACACACACACACACACACACACACACACACACACACACACACACACACACACACACACACACACACACACACACACACACACACAAAACAAATAACGGAGGGTTAAACAAGATTTAACAAGATTTAACAAGATTTGTCATCCAAACCAAAGGCCCAGACATGTGTCAACCTTATGTTTAAAATATTCACGCTGCTAGCATTTACACAATCTGTAGATAATTTGTTCCCTCATTAATTGTCCTCTGTGAGAAATAGTACTTACTGATATCCAATCTACACTATTACTAACGTTACCTCATGTCCCCTAGTTGTACTATCTTTCTTGAGTGAGAAAAATATTTCTATCAATATTTTCATACCCATTCAATATCTTAGAAACTTCAATTTGATGTCCTCTTAACCTCCTTGTCTTCAGGGTTGTTAAACCACATTCTTTTAGGCCTTCTTCATAAATAAGAGTGGATGACACGAGGGCAGTTCAGCTTAATGGGAGGAATATTACTAAGCCGGAAGCTGTGAGCAGATCACTTAGTGCAGATGGAGGAGGGTTGACTATCCAAGAATGCAGAAGCTATGGGGCGTATTCTTTTTGACGTCCGCGGAGCCACCGGAAGCGGAGAATGCGGAGAGGATAAAAAAGAACAGACTTGGGAGAGGGTAGCAAACGCCTTATTATCGCCCATAAACAATATGGATGCAGAATGAGTAGCCGTGTCAATTGTTCGCGATTTTTCTTCAGCGACGATATACATCGTTGCGTTGTCACGTGTACAAAGTATTTAATTTCATATTTTGTACGAATGCCACTTATCAATCTTTGTGCTAAGCCATTTTTAAAGTCACTTGACCGGAAATTATCCGCTCGCGACATGCCCAGCAGGCCGCGAGGTCGGAGCGATCATACAGCTTCTCCGGCCTGTTCTATTTAACGCGGAGAGATCACGTGACTTCTCCGCGTCAAAAAGAATAGCACATTTCGCTCCGCGGACAGGTCGGAGAGACAAACAGAATACGCCCTATGAAACAGCCATGCCATGGTAGGCAAAGTCAATCGCCATACATTTTTTTCTATCTGGATGTTGCTGTTGTAAGGCGAAGTTCTCGCTCGGCGGAAACGTAAGTATTTTCATGAAACGTGAAACCTAACAAAAACGCCATAAACAGAGCAATAAACACGTCTTTCGTATATGTATGCATTCTTATAATATGTATATCACTACAGTTACCTGACAGTAACCATGGAAAAGTGTGAAATTATTACCTTTTTGTCAGAACGCATGTGCCTGTCAACATTTGTATATAACCGGATGTTGTGGTGAGCGAGATTACCAAACGGGATTCTCGTAGATCTATATAAGGTCATGCTAAGAATTGCCGTCTGCTGGCCATAGAGTTACATCATTAATCATCCCCCTATAAACTACTAACTTACTAACGTGCGTTTTATTTATGCATGTGGTGATGGCTCACTCTGGCCTCATTCTACACGAAATCGCGTTTGATTATGTGACCCAAAGGCAACATCACGTGCACATGTGAAACGGTTAGTGCGTATCGGTTTTAAAACTTCAGTTATTAGTTCTGTAGCCATTTGGCTACGGAAAGCCCAAATCGGCGCTTACCAAACTCCCGCCGTGGACGTCCGCCCCAAAGCTCAAGAGTTGGACGGAACCAGTCTGCCTATGTCGCGGGAGCAGCCCATGACAGACCGCAAATAAGATGGGAGGACTGCGTATAAGGAGGGTTGCAAGAAAGATGGGAGGACTGCGTATAAGGAGGGTTGCAAGAAAGATGGGAGGACTGCGTATAAGGAGGGTTGCAAGAAAGATGGGAGGACTGCGTATAAGGAGGGTTGCAAGAAAGATGGGAGGACTGCGTATAAGGAGGGTTGCAAGAAAGATGGGAGGACTGCGTATAAGGAGGGTTGCAAGAAAGATGGGAGGACTGCGTATAAGGAATGTTGCAAGAAAGATGGGAGGACTGCGTACAAGGAGGGTTGCAAGAAAGATGGGAGGACTGCGTACAAGGAGGGTTGCAAGAAAGATGGGAGGACTGCGTACAAGGAGGGTTGCAAGAAAGATGGGAGGACTGCGTACAAGGAGAGTTGCAAGAAAGATGGGAGGACTGCGTACAAGGAGGGTTGCAAGAAAGATGGGAGGACTGCGTACAAGGAGGGTTGCAAGAAAGATGGGAGGACTGCGTACAAGGAGGGTTGCAAGAAAGATGGGAGGACTGCGTACAAGGAGGGTTGCAAGAAAGATGGGAGGACTGCGTACAAGGAGGGTTGCAAGAAAGATGGGAGGACTGCGTATAAGGAGGGTTGCAAGAAAGATGGGAGGACTGCGTATAAGGAGGGTTGCAAGAAAGATGGGAGGACTGCGTATAAGGAGGGTTGCAAGAAAGGCGGAGGAGGCTGAGTAGTGGAGGAAGAAGGCTCTCGATAGGGCGAAGTGGAAAGAAATAGTAGCTGGGCGGGGTAACAGTACATGAACTGTCCTTAATAAAGGGAACAACGAGGAAGAACATATGAGTGACAAAGGAGTATAGGCGAGATCATCTTCGGTAGCCGGGGTTGGTAGACAGTACTACAGTAACCCGGCAGATCGACCTGTTGAAACGTGGACGTGTCAGTTGATACCACGCCACCTGTGGATGTAGGCTGAATCATTTGTACTTCGGCCCACTTGCTGCCTTATTGACGTGTTGCTGGGAACAAGAAAGAGCGTTTCCTGAAACGTTGAGTAAGTAAATTTCAATAGTTGTGATTAGATGATCAGCGTTCCAATAGGTCGATCTGCCAAGAGTAGGGATGTAATCATAAGCCCCCTGGCGGAGAGGGTGGACTATTCTACCCATCATGCCTTTAGCAAAATCATGGACAACTGCATCATCTCTGGTTCTATTTTTCATATATATATCATCCAGTTATGGACAGTCACAGTAATTCATGGGTTTAAAATTGATAGAATTGATACCCTACCATGATAGTGAAGACAGAATGCACCAACTGGCCTAAATAGACGTAAATCCAAATAATATACATACAGGTTTACAACTCAAACTGCATAGGTTCGAGTTCTTTTGTCAAAAGTTTTGGATTGCTACAAGACAGCATTATTCAAATTTATTACGGCCCATTCATCAGGGTTTATTGCGTGTATTGTCTCTCTGTTGAACGAAACAGATGCAACATCTTCCATTATGCGCGTTTTATATCCATAAAACTGTCCGATCAATGATTATATCTCTCACACACATCGTCTGTGACGCACTTAAAGAACAGCTGTTGTAAGTCAGAGCGGATACGCAGTTAATCTGGTTGGATGACAGAGGCGTCACAAAGCCTGACATTTTTACTTCTAAGGCTACGTACACACCGATCGAATCGGGCCGACATTTGATATGTCGGCCCTGTGTATACCTAACATTGTGTGGCACGCACAATAGTCTGGAGTCGGACCAAAAACGGTTCGTCTGCTTGGTGTGCAATGAGTTTCCAACTCCCAACTGCTGACTCCAAAATCCTGGGAGTCGGGAGGTTGGCCCAACCATTGTTGGGTTGTTGTGGAACTCGTAGGAGTTGTGGATCAGGGAGCTAATCAGAGTGCATCACGTGGTCACCTGAACACGTGTTCAGGCTGGGGCGCACCGTTCGCATTTTTCACGCCAGGGTCAGAGCAGTGCGTCACCTGGTCGGTTTGATTAGTGTGTAACCCCCCAGTCGGATGTATCACTGACTATGTGGGGCGGGAAGAGGGAAGCACCCGACTACCTCCAATTTCCTCCAACTGCCGACGGATGGTCTGTCGGCCCGTGTGCACCTAACATTACATGGCACGTACTTGCAGTCCACATTACTTACTTATGAGTGGCTTGATTGTTTTCTTCCCACATACTTACACATATATTGGAGATAGAGGTGATGAAAATGGTAGAAATGTGGATCCGCAATACATTTTTGCAAGAGTATAGACCGCTCCAGCCGCGTGTTCACAGCTCCAAGAGATAGGTTTATAATCTGTAAGATACCTTGCATTACTCGCACTATTACAACATAGTGTAATCCAAGCCGAACTACTGGGTGTTGTTTTCCCCGATTACGACGCCTATGCATTTGTATTCTTCTAAGGTGTTCGACTTTGTTATTAAATACTTTTCAAAAGAACTGAGAGCCTGGTACTTAGTATACACGACAAACTACCAGAAAAATGCCGAAGAGCTATAAGGAAAATGGGACGGATTGCTATCAAGCATTGGACAGATGCTGAACTCGAAGAGGCAAAAGAGATTGCAAGGAGACACCAACGGCCTAACTAAGGCTGTGGCTACACATCATCACCACTTTCCAAAATGTATTACGAAATGTCGGTCCATTGATGTTGAACAAGCACGCAGATACTCGACAAGAACACGAGTCATGTCATCATCATTTAATAATCATCAAATTTACCGGATGCGCGCAACACGAATGTAAAACGTAATTTGCACAATTCGAACACAAAACATTGATGGATACAATGAATTCACAATGAAGAAACTAGCCTAGTTAGAAACCAGCCGTCAAAAAACAAGGATCTTCTTGGTTTCCTTGAGCAAAACCGATGCTTACTGTGCAAGAATGTTTCTACAGAACACGACTTGTAATCTGCGTGTTTGCGTAACACGCTCGAAAGAAATAACGGTGAACTTAAAGAACACATATTTGATAAACCATGATTGGCCATTAAAAACAACAAATATGGTAACTCGCAGACAAGGGATATGCTTCTGTGACCAATTTACTCATGTTAACACTGCAATATTTTACCTTTCTTTCCAGCAACTACGTTCACTACAAAACACTAAACAATCTGTGTAAAATCTGTACAACAATCAGGGGTACATAATTGATTACAACCTAACAATAATAATCGTGGGATGATCCTAGTAGTTGCTCTGATTCAAGTATCGACATTGCATCGTTATTTTCATGTACATGTTTTCTTTCACGAAAAACACATTTATAATATCTAACAGGAATTGTTATATCTGAATGATGCTAAGGGTCACGCCTATATCCAGGCATCCATTCACGCACGTTTGCAAGCACACACCAATATACAAACAACTGTCTTAATCATAACCAAACGTCTGTTGTCTACACACAGCAAAATACAAATAATGGAATAGTAAGAATACAGAATTAATGCTACAGGTATCAGACAAGAAATGTTCTGATAAATAGAACGTATATTCAAACTGCTGCAAATGTGACTATTACTTTAATTTTAAAACCTCTATTAATGACCACATTATGTCTTTCTCATTTTCAGCTTTTTCTTTGCCGCCCCAGCTGCGATATCGGTGAAGAGTTTCGGGTTAGTGTCAGCGGCGGTAGCGCTGTTTCTACGCGAAGTTGGCGCATTGCGCTGCATTCCAGTAGCGAAACCCTTCAGCATGTCGGAGCTACGCATCACAAACGGCAACAACTGGAACAAATATGAATGAAGAAATATTAAAACAAAACTGTCAGCTTGATGGAGGGACAGATAATGTCATCTAGTAAGGGGACATTCACAATGTCAACCATGACCTATTTGTACAAAGCGTACTAAATTTTACACCCCCCTCCGCCCTCCCACTCCCCCTCCCCCACCTTCAAATTAGTACTTTAAAATGTTGATAATTTTCCAGATTGAAAACCATATCGACCTACCAATGTTATGACACAGTGCATATTTTTTTATCATTTACTTCCAATAATTATTTTAAAACTTTGCATTTATCTAATAACTCCACTGTGTCATACTGATAATTATGAAAACAACAGTAGTTCTGCAACATTTCACTGCGCGACACTGCATGACACAACGGTGGTCATATTTCACATGCGACACTGCATGACACAACGGTGGTCATATTTCACCGTGCGACACTGCATGACACAACGGTGGTCATATTTCACATGCGACACTGCATGACACAACGGTGGTCATATTTCACATGCAACCAACATTTGAAAAAATGTTGCATTGCAAGCCTTTTTCTTCGCCGCCCCAGCTGCGATATACCCTTTAATATATATAGTATGTTTGACCCTCTCCCTGATTTAGTACTTTTAAATGTTGATAATTGTCCAGATTGATGATGCAATGGTGGTCAAATTTTGCCTGTAATTGACATCAAGTTAAATTAGTACATTTTTTAATGTACTATACGATCCTTCCCAGCAAGGTGTGCAGTGATTAATAGGTTGGTTCTGGCTCCTTTGTTCCACCGGAGAAATAAATTGTGATGACTGCATCACACACATAAAACATTAAAAATAATTACCAAAATTAATATTGTATCACATGAAGCCATAAAAATTCTAAAATATGTATATTTACTATCAAATACTGCAATCTTACACAAATAATGTGTATTATAAATAAATAAAATTTTATATTATAATACTTCTTGTCTATGGATATATTATGTTTTTGAAAAAAATTAAAATGCAGCACATTAAAACATAGTATAAAAATAACATTAAAATATCACTTTAAAATTAAAGGTAAATTACAGGATATAAATTAATTAGCTTAAATAACAGGAAATAAATTAATTAGTTAAAGATGATAATAATAAAACTTCTATAATGGCTAAATCGTCAGGAACCTGAGCTCAGATGTGCAACAAAACAGAATCATTAAACATGATATCATGAACAGGAATACACAAAAGTCATTGGAGCCAGGGACCGCCAAGGATTTAAGGTAGTTTGAAGAGCCATATGTACAACTTTCTCACCTTCTGGTAGTTGTAGCCAATGAATATGATGGCGACAGTGAATGGAAGTATGAGATAGGAGCCTGTGTTCAATTCCTGCTCCACAGATTTCCTCTGCAAATACACAACATTACTACAGTGAAGCTACATACTATATTCGACCTAATATGCAAACACTATGCTTGAAAAAAATTTTTAAGGAATCTGTTCTAATAAGCGTACATAGAATCTTTTTCTCTAAATAATAACTCTTTAACACTAGTGATGTCATATGGAGACTTATGTAGAACAACTGAAAAGTGATGCCAACTATTTAACATCAGATGGCGACACTTTTCAGTTGTTCCACACTAGTCAAATTATAATAATTATGGATCCTGCTGATTAGAAAGGGGGTGTATGCTAATTAGGGCATGTACGCTTAATAGATCAAATATGGTATGTTCTTTTGGAGAAGACACATATTGTTGAGAAGCCATAAAGTTGCTTATAAAATAACTACCCGGTAATATTTCAGGGTAAGCGTAGCTTTGGGCTGGTCAGATTCAAGACCTCTTTAAGACCAATACTTCAAGACCGTTTTGACAAATTCAATATGAAATAACAACACCATTTTGTCACAGTGCAGCATTGGCATGATTCGCTTAAACAGTTCGTGTGAACTGAAGCACTAGCACAGGGAGATGAAGTCATGCCTAATTGGGAAATAATTGTGCACTCTTGTCTGTTTTAAGAAAGAGTGATATTTATCAATAGAGGTAAACAATGTCTACTGTACTTGTGCCACAAACCATTTACATGAGCAGCATAATAATAGCACAGGTAGTCATCAATACAAACAAGTTCTCTCACAAACCATCCACATGGAGTACAGTACGGCACGGTACGGTACGGTACGGGTAGTCATTTATACAAAGAAGCTATCTGACAAACCATCCACACAGAGTACAGTACAGTAGAGCACAGCACAGGTAGTCATCTATACAAAGATGTTCTCTCACAAACCATCCACACAAACAGTACAGTACAGTATAGAGTACGTTAAGGGAGACTGGGGCTTGTTGTAACAAAAACAGCATATTTCGGAACTGCAGCTGGAATTGTTACCCGATAAAAACTTTTTTAACGCCAACAAAACCACAAATATCTCTACAGAAAAGCAGTGCATAAATAAATGGCTAATGCAGTATATACATTTGTGCAATGATACATTTTATAAGGTCTCCTAATGTTACAATTTACCTCAATGTGAGGCAAGTTTTAACATCCGTTTTTAAAATCATGGAACATCACCAAATAAATGAAAAAAGTGTTATCAATATGGAATATTATACAGCATTTCAACTATAATTTGGGACAAAATTGTTAGGATACTCAAACTCAAATCAAAACAAGCAGGAACCTTAACAAATTACCAGTTTTTCTTTAAAACAGTGCAATCTTTATCCTTGTCAATGGATCCATGTAACATCACACGTGACATGCTTAAAACTATTGATGAATATACTGCTACTTTGCAAAATCATTACCTAGCCCCTGTATCCCCTACAGAACAGTACAGCACAGCACAGTATTCATGTATACAAAGTACCAACCTTGGGTTGAAACTGGAAGGTGAAGTGTTTGTACGACGTGTTGGCCACAAAGGACACCTCCGCCACCGTGTACTTGTACACAGACTTGGACAAAGTTGAATCCAGCTGTACCATGTATGTCTGCAGAAATGGACAATTACATTACAGTGGATTCTGCTTAGTGTTGTGCTAGAGCATTTGGCTGATTAAATGTTCTTGCTCCGTGCACATATCCATATTTTGATACCTTAAAAAGAATGCATTTGCAGAAGTCCCTGCCTTTTAAGACAATTCTGTAACCAAACAAAATTGTCCCTTTCAGCTATTAGATATATTGTATGTATGAATACAATTTTAAAGAGTTTGTATGCCATTGTATTGGGAAATATAGTATTGCTTTGCCTCTGGTTTTGGCATTCAAAATAACTATTTATTGCTATGTAGCTGATGTTCATGTTTCACAAAGTACTATAGGATAAACATTTAACTTCAAATTGACACAATAACCTTTAGCTTTACCAGATGTGTCAGAATCAGGCTTAAGCAATAAAAGCCATTACATAGATATGTGAAAACATCTGAAATTAACAATAGCAATATTTTAATGCGGTCAAGTCTCATTTCATGTAAGCATTTTAATTCTTAACATTTGATTTAACTAACTGACTCACATGCTGTGATAAATGGTGACTCAGTCCAGTAATTTCTTCTTTCCACGTCAGCTTGGAATTAATATATTATGTACTGACAAGTTCAGCATGACCAATGTAATTATGAAAACAGCTGTGCATAATATATAGGACTATCCCGACCATGAAACAGTTGATGTATCTATCCAAAGACATGTGGCAGTGACAGCCAACAACATTATTACTGGCTGTCAACATCATCATTAATCTGGTCTCTTTCCCCGATGAGATGTGTAACGTGTAAGGTGTACATCGGATCTTGTTCGGATCGTTTGGTCTACGGCACAGGTTCAGTTCTGGGTTTGAGAGAGGGGTATGATCTTATGATCTACACGAAAACTGGTGGGTAAATAAATATGTGAGTAATTGAGATTTGATGAGTATGTAATACTACCAAAACCCACATTGGTCTGGACATAAGTAGTTTGACTGATAAGTCTATTGGAACACTTCTGCGCATCAATGAAGAGTTTTTATTTTTGTTTATTAATTCATCAGACCATCCATTATAAAAGAGCTTTTCATAACTCATCTAGTCATCCATGATATGAAAGCTGTGATAATAACGATTATACTGCATATTGTAACAGTAACAGTATCACAGTAAATTTATTTATGTAATATGTATTAATTTAAACTGTCATTTAATATTGTACTTATTTTATCTATAAGTTGCACTGAATTTTGAAGACACTTACTCATCACTTATTATTAGGTTCATTCAGTGTTAAGTGCTTTAATTTATAATTATTTATGTAAAAAGCAGTATCAAGAACTGGCATTATTATTACTAGCAAAAATGCCCATCCTCTGGACGGGACCACTTGGTAATTCGTTGATATAATATTAAAAAAGTTTCAGGACCCCCAACACAATCACAAAAATATCCATCTATGCGTTGGTGCTTGGTGCTGGTTTCTTGGAAACCAACTCTCCAAATTGTGACGCAATACTTGCACTTTTAGTAGCGTCTAGCGAGTGTTTATGTAACTTTGAATAAATGTAGAAAAGACGCATGACGTTGTGAACAATTGTGCACAATACTACATAGGTAATTTGACTGTTCATTGAAAGGGTAATAATTGGGTGAATTTTCGGAAAAATAGTAGTAGTGTTTGGGGTCATAGATGAATCCATAAATAGTTTGGTGCCTGAGATGAAAAGCATTTAGGGGTAGGAACATAACACACTGTTTCTTGAATGTATGTTTTGTATGCACCTACGGACAGGTTGGTCCCAGATATAAGGGCGCTTTATAAATTTTATTAATAATACATACGTACTCTAGCTGGGTTACAGCAAGATTACTATAAAGAAATCTGTGATAAGAGATGTTGTGAGAGCCCACCTGTCCATCCATGATAAGAGAAGGTAGGTAGAAGAAGCTGCTTGGTCCAAGTGTGACGGTGTGTAGTGGCGAGTCTAGGTTCTTCTCATTGTACAGAATCACCTAAAACAAAAAAGTAAGAGACATTACCCATGAATCTAACTGAAAACTAAATGCCTCTAGAAGATCATTAGAAGTCGGCCTCAAAATCTGATACCAAAGTTTGAGATACCTGTGATGTCAAAAACATTTACTATTTGTTCAATGGATTTAAAGATACCCCCCCCAGTAAGCTTCGTAACAACTGATTTTGAACATAATTGTAACTGACTTTGAACAATTTGTGTTTTATATTTAGTTACACGAACGGGCCACATTTGTTATAAATATTAAGGTTTAGATTCAAACAAATAACCTTGGTGTGATTTAAAAGAAATCATAAACATAAACCGATGTCTTTAAGGATACTATAATATAAAGACTTTTAAAACTGCTTCCTCAACTGATTTAGCCTATCACAAATCCGATTCATTTTTGTCCAAATACGTAGTGTGTGAATAGTTTATGTAACACCCGCAGTCGATTTACTAAAAAGCCTATTTTTGTTCAAATCATCGAAGGAATTGACTTTAGTCGTTAGATATTGTAAGGATCAAAATAACGGATATCCAAAATGGCAAGCACTGTGTGGGTCAATGCTGATCGTGGGCGTGACCTCCATCCTCTCGCCAATCACATGACAAAGTTAAAAATTTTCACCAAGGAAGAAAATCTTGATTTTTCAGCATTTCGATTTCAACTTCAGTGAATGCTTCAACAAGCATTAACTAATTTAATAGTTTGTCTGATGATTTCACAAAAAAAACTACAAACAAAAGTTGCACAAACGAGTTAGAATGTTGCAGTGGATAGTAGCTAGGTTTGGTTTTTCGCAAAAAAAATTATTTTAAATGAGACTAGCAAAAAAATCTAATTGAATAAGCACCTTTAAGACATTTACAGTGGTCTCACTCTATATAGAACATTTTCGGATTGGGTCTACTTGTTTCATAGATCCGATGCTCCTTAAATCCCTGGGCATGAGGGAGGCTTATCAACAGATGTCAATAGAAATGCCTACTTTGACGCTTGGTAAAAACTCTGGGGTTGTAACAACGTTTCCGCTCAGATCCAGTTGTTTCATCTGACGGAAGGCAATGATGTGAACACCAGTGACGTCTGAAGTTGTGATCTAAAACACATTATTTAACACATTTGAAAAACATGAGATGAATTGAAGTTACAAAGTATAATGTTTTTACATCATAAAATCATGTTAAACAGCATAAACAATGTCTGTTCTAGCATACTGACCGCCCAAAGGTGTTTTAATGAACCATAGTCGTTTAATATAATTTGACTGTTATCTGTTTAGTTTGACATCATGCTTACACTGCATGTAGAAAGACAAGACTAATATTCATAAATAGATAAGAGTCAAATTATATTTTCTGTGGTTTAAAATAATCATAGATTAAACTATATAACAAGATGATATGAAAAAAATTGTCAGACTTGCTACTTGTTAGAGAGAATTACACAGTACTATTTACTTAGCAAAAAGAATCTCTGATTTGTGAAAGACCACAATTTAAAAATATTATAGAAAAACATCAGTAAGCACTATTATGGTTTATAAACAATGTTTGTGCAGTAACAAGTCTTTCCAAATCCACTACATCTATGGAAAAAAGATATTCAAACTGGGTCAGTAAAAATGACCTTACCTGGGTGTGTAATGTAATTAAACATTTAATTATGGAAATAGCGCATAGTTGTTCCTATAGCCATATATGCTGTTGTTGACACAGGAAGTCTATGTTTAAAAAGTACCTTTAATTTTTTCTCTCGTGGTGCCGATCGCTCTATATGTTGATTAACATCACTTCCAGATCTCAACCGAATACTATACTCGCACTCAGGCTGAAATAACAACCAACAAACTTTCAGAAATAACCAAAGTATTTGTCAGTTTACATTTCTAGATCTCAACGTGATACTCAGGCTGAAATAACAAACAAACTCAATAATAACAAAATTATTTGTTAGTTTACATTTCTAGGTCTCAACCCGATGCTGTACACTTAGGCTGAAAAAACAAACAACAAACTATCGAAATGATCAGTTATTCATCAGTTTGCATTGAGCCTCCAAGGGCTGTCCACACACAATTCTTCTCAAAAGCCTGGCATTAAAGGTGTCACACCAACTTGGCCAGTTCTATCGGAATGGTTGCCCAACTGGACAGATGTTTAACAGATTATATTATAAACAGCAGCTCCTTGTCATATTATTTACCTCTAAATGTGCCATCCAGACATAACAATTAATAAACCCATCTAATAATCTTCACACATAGAAACTCAACAAACATTGAAAATGCTGACGAAACCCCATAAGGATAATGGTAATAGTATTCACTAATTAAAAAAAAACAATGGATGTATTTTTCAACAGTTTATTTTGCCAATACACAAATCAGATTAAGGCAGGGATGTTTATTCTGGCTAAAACCTGTTTTGCTGGGACGGTCGGCAAAAATGTTGGTCGGCAAAAACAATACTATAAAAACTGATTTTATCACACAGTGGCAAAAACCTGCCAACTCTGTCTTCACACAAATCCAGCTTGTGTCATACCTGGAGCCCTCGAATCCGGAAGCTGCCATCCTGCTCCGTCTTGCTCTCCTCCTGCAACCCGGAGCAGGAGCCAGAGCCGACAGCCTCCACAAACACTCCAGACTCGCTGTCTCCATTCAGTGACGTCACCAGGCCGTAGCAACTGAACACAGAGAGAAACATGTTGACACACATGGGCCATGACAATCAGCGACGTCACCAGGCCATAGCAACTGAATACAGAGAGAAACATGTTGACACACGGGCCATGACAATCAGCGATGTCACCAGGCCGTAGCAACTGAACACAGAGAAACATGTTGACACACACACAGGTCATGACAATCAGCGACGTCACCAGGACATAGCAACTGAACACAGAGAAACATGTTGACACACACAGGCCATGACAATCAGCGACGTCACCATGCCGTAGCAACTGAACACAGAGAAACATGTTGACACACACAGGCCATGACAATCAGCGACGTCACCAGGCCATAGCAACTGAATACAGAGAGAAACATGTTGACACACAGGCCATGACAATCAGCGACGTCACCAGGCCGTAGCAACTGAACACAGAGAAACATGTTGACGCACATAGGCCATGACAATCAGCGACGTCACCAGGCCATAGCAACTGAACACAGAGAGAAACATGTTGACATACACAGGCCATGACAATCAGCAATGACACCAGGCCATAGCAACTGAACACAGGGAGAAACATTTTAACACACGGGCCATGACAATCAGCGACGTCACCAGGCCGTAGCAACTGAACACAGAGAAACATGTTGACACACACAGGCCATGACAATCAGCGACGTCACCAGGCCATAGCAACTGAATAAAGAGAGGAACATGTTGACACACACAGGCCATGACAATCAGCAATGACACCAGGCCATAGCAAATGAACACAGGGAGAAACATTTTAACACACGGGCCATGACAATCAGCGACGTCACCAGGCCGTAGCAACTGAACACAGAGAAACATGTTGACACACACAGGCCATGACAATCAGCGATGTCACCAGGCCATAGCAACTGAACACAGAGAGAAACATGTTGACACACACAGGCCATGACAATCAGCAACGTCACCAGGCCATAGCAACTGAACACAGAGAGAAACATGTTGACACACACAGGCCATGACAATCAGCAATGCCACCAGGCCGTAGCAACTGTACACAGAGAGAAACATTTTAACACACGGGCCATGACAATCAGCGACGTCACCAGGCCGTAGCAACTGAACACAGAGAAACATGTTGACACACACAGGCCATGACAATCAGCGATGTCACCAGGCCATAGCAACTGAACACAGAGAGAAACATGTTGACACACACAGGCCATGACAATCAGCAACGTCACCAGGCCATAGCAACTGAACACAGAGAGAAACATGTTGACACACACAGGCCATGACAATTAGCAATGCCACCAGGCCGTAGCAACTGTACACAGAGAGAAACATGTTGACACACACAGGCCATGACAATCAGTGACGTCACCAGGCCGCAGCAACTGAACACAGAGAGAAACATGTTGACACACGGGCTATAATTATCAGCGACATCACCAGGCCGTAGCAACTGAACACAGAGAGAAACATGTTGATACACAGGCCACGACAATCAACCTTTAACACAATATACAAGATTGGCCACATTTAATAGTCCCTCAATTCACTGCAAATCCGCAGTCAGTTTAATAATTGAGTGTATGCCTTTATTGAAATTATCAATAGAATTGAATACGATTGTTAGATCTTGCGAAAGTGTGATTAATAGGTTATAGTATATAGAGCCAGTCCACAATTGCCACTTTTCTGCATATTTTTTATTGGACCTGGTCAAAAATAATTGTATTCTATGATTTCACCAAAACTAAATAACACATTTGCATAAACGTGCTACTCAGCCAGCATGTCGTAGTGGATATTAGATAGGTTTGATTGAGAATTTGAGGAGGGACCTGTGTAAATACACGACAACCTATTAGAAGATACAAAGCACTGGTTCACATGAAGTCATACATTATGTGTGGCCTGCCATTGACTTAAAAAAGTATAACTTCTGCGTTATGTGTGGACTATACCTAAAAGCAACTCGGGTGCTGCTGATCTTCACTGTCACAGTGCTGCCCTCTAGCACATCGACCATGCGTGACACTGGCTCAAACTTGTATTCCTTCATCATGGGTCGCAGGAAATACTGGCCTGGACTCTGCATTGAGAAACAAGTTACCCTTGTCAAAAGACAAGTAGAAAGCATTGTACATTTGAATAACTGGTTTTATGAAATTAACAATACATCCTACAGCCCAATGGTATTTGCTATTAATTGTTTCAGTGCCAGCCAAATTCGCCGATTTCGTTTTGTAACATCTACTGCCATTGGCTGGAAGCACTGATAGAAATTAGCCAATGAGATTAAGCATAACAAAATAGTTGTGTTTACTATATTTGCATGCCTTTGAGTACAAAATAAAACAGGAAGTCGTAACCCAAAACCAAATATATATACATATATATATATATATTGCACATTTCACCATATATGTATATATATATATATATATATATATATATATATATATATATATATATATATATATATATATATATATATATATATATATATATATATATATATACATACCAGGTAGTTTATTTTTTTTAAATGATTTAACAAGATTTGCCATCCAAGCCAAAGGCCCAGATGGCAAGTGGACAAGGAAGCCATTGACTTATCGAGAGTCCAACAATGTTCATCTACTTATAATCCGCCCTCCTGAGATATGTGTCAAATGTGCACACTAAACACAACAGTGTTGTTTCAAAAAAGGCCTGGCACTTCTTGTACATCATCGCAATTTTGGCTGACACTGAAATGGTTAAATAACAAAGCCACTTGAGATTTAAACATCCATTTACACCTATCTACAAGTGGAAGTCATATATTATCGTCTGTATGTAGTTTGCCCTTGTCAGATATCTCTCAATTCTGTTACTAAACATATTCACTTAGGCAGCATTCAGACAGCAGGACATGTGTTCCAGCTATTTATTATTCCAACTGAGAACAAGTATTCCCTTATGTCCAACCTACATTTTCATTTTGCTACTGCCAATGGGTGCCCCCTAGATGGGTGCTCTACCTCCCTTATGCTTGAAAAAAGTATATCTATCAATATTTTCAAAACCATAAATTTGGTGTTTCTTTTTTGGCCGTGAACATGTAACCATCTGTTAAGAGCATTTTTCTATACTAATCTCTCTTTCTCTGTTCTGCAGTCGGCTTAGCCGATCTCCATCATGTGCTGCCCATCATACAGTTTGACAAATTAAATAAAATAAATAGTCCAATATAGCGAACTCCAGACTCTCAAAATTAGCATAACTATGTTATAGGAACGCCTGCGACTAACAAGTGAAGAAAATGAGATGGCATTGGAAACACTACTACTTACCAAGTTCAGGAAAGACTTTTTGCCATCCGCCAGAGACAGGCTGTTACTTCTGTAGTTGTCACCCCCACTGAGAGAAAGTAACACTCCCTGTAATGGCTGACCTTGTTCATCTGATACCTGTAACAGTAACGGGTTCACAATGACACTTGTAACAGCAACTGGTTCACAATAACATCTGTAACAGTAAAAGGTTCATAATGATACCTTTAACATGAAACCTGTAACAGTAAAAGGTTCATAATGATACCTTTAACAGGCTCACAATGATACCTGTAACAGTAAAAGGTTCATAATGATAACTTTAACAGGTTCACAATACCACATGTAACAGTAACAGGTTCACAGTAACACCTGTAACATTAACATGATCACAATAACACTTATAACAGCAACATGTTCATAATGACATCTGTAGCAGTAACAGGTTCACAATAACACCTATAACAGCAACGGGTCCATAATGATACATGTAACAGTAACAGGTTCACAAAAACATGTTATAGTAAAAAATTCACAATAACACATGTTCACAATGATACATGTAACAGTAACAGGTTCACAATAACACAGGTAACAGGTTTGCAATAACACATGTAACATTGTGAACAGGGTATTATTCCTTGTTACTTTTTTCTTGTTTTTCCAATATAACATAAAAGACTGAAATATTCAGAAAAAGATTCACACAAATATAACTAAAAGTAAAATGCCCCAAGAGCATTTTATTTTAAGTGGATTCAGGCACTATATAAATTCTTATTATTACTACTAGAAAAAATACCCATCCTCTGCACGGGATAAATTGGTAGTTCGTAAGTCCCTGTCACAATAACAATATTAAAAACTGGTATCACAGAAATATCCATCTATGGCAGTTATAGTAACATCTAATGATGCCTTGCCCTTGTATAACATAACTTTGGACAATCGAAGAAAAGACGTATGATGTTGTCAACATATTTATGTAATTGTTAGCAAGATTGCCATCCAAGGCAAAAGTCCAGATGGCAAGTGGACAAAGAAGCCATTGGCTTATTGAAAGTCCAACATTTTGTTCACCTAGGGTATGTGCAACCCGCCCTCCTGAGATGTTTCTATCTTGTTTTCAAACATATTCATGCTGCTAGCAGTTAGACAATCTGTAGATAAAAGGGTAATTTAATTTTTGCAGAAAGGGTATAGTGGGGCGAATTAAAAAAATAAAATAGAACTGTGATGATGACCTGAGTCGTAGATGAATCCCTAAAAGTTCGCTGAGATGCTAAGCGCCTAGGAGGAATGGCGTAACTTACATAACAGATACATACAAACACTTCCTGGATTATAACAAGATGTTATCATTACCTCGACAGCAATCTCGGCTAATTTGAAAGCTTTGAAATGGCCGTGTTTGCCTTCAATGGCCGTGAACATGTAGCCATCTTTCTCCGCAGTCACTCGGTACTTTGAGTCACCATCAAGTGGGCCCACTCTGTCAATGAAAATAATAAAACCGAAATAGCGGGGAATCATAATTCAAAATAATCAAATATTTAACTTGTTGCTTCAATTCAAATTCACAAATTTCTTTAAAGTTTGGTATCGACTATGATTTAAAAAATCGATTTCATATCCTCTTAAATCGACACTGCATTCCTGGAAATAGCCATAGTGTTGTAAGCAATATACATTTTGTATTTGTTTTCACAAAATCTGAATGCATTCACAATATTATCTGGTGCTTACACCTGACTTGAAAATGCCACAGTTCTGGAATAAATATGTTCTTTCAGTAACTTTCGGAAAACTATTTCAACCTTGACTTTTCCAGATGTGAGTGTATCCTGAACAATATTAATAATTATCTGAATGTCACTTTAATTATTAGATAGGGAGGTGAGGCTGGTGTGAAAGAGTTTCAGGAGGAAGCAGGCGAGGGGTTGGTTAAAGTGGGCTGTGGAATGAATGGAAGAGGAATGGTTAATGAAGAGAGCTGATGCACTCAGAATGGAACGGGAGAAGAGGAAGACCAAGAATGAGATGGGAGGACTGTGTGATGAGAGGCTTGGCAGGGTTGGGGGGAGGGCAGTGGAGAATAAGAGTGTGAGGGAGTGGAGATGGCAGTGAAACAGTAACAGTAATGGAAGGAGAACCAAAATCAGGAACCAGTATCGATGTCACATCACCCACGACTTCAGGGACAAACAGGAGTGCAACAACACCAATCAGAATGTACACGTTATCTTAAATGTCTCACAAGAATGGTTTCCTTTTCAACTTTGACACTATTTCAAGAAAACAACTGCTCAAATGGTATCAATCTATTCATCAAACTACTGGGACATAATTCACGCCTTAAGTATGCCCAGGCCCCCAAGAACATAGACGTTTCCCTAACTATAGCAACCAGGAAGGGAAGAAGAAAAGGGGCAGACGAAATACAACAATGAGATGAACTATGGAAGAACTGCTGGGTTGACGGAGCGGCAAGGTGAGCCCAAGACTGAGGGAACTGGCGGGATCTTGTGCGTGCCTTACGCACCTGGGCACAAAGAGGATAAGTAAGTAAATAAGCAACCAACCCGTAATCTCCTTTATCTCCACTCTCCACCAGCACCTTGTTTAACTCGTTGTCCTCAGAAGTAATCACTATTTGGACTCCTTTAATGGCGGGCTGAATCGTCCCACTAATGAACACTCCCTGTCTTCCCTCAAGGGAGACGGTCGCGCCTGGGCAGGTTTCTGCAATGACATTCACAGTTGAGTCCACAACATCACTCAGCAGTCTACTCAAACATTTTAGACCCTTAACTCAGAGGTGCCACGTCTCCAGTTTTGTGAACGAGATCTCTTTTGTCAGTTTTGTCAGATATCCTGCTTCTTCTTTTTTCAAATAATCTCCTTCTTTTTGTAACAATTCCACATTTCCTATCAAAAGTGGATGCAAATGCATAAAATGACACCCAGTACTCCTTCAGTTTTAAAAATTTCCGTTTTGTGGGAGGGGGTTTCCTTTCTTCCTTCTCCAGCAGGAGAATTTGCTTTCTCATAATTTTTGAACTTGGTACTTCTCCAGTAGCTTGTCCCCAACAGGCAATGTATAGTCTGTCACTTGTTGACATCAAATTATTTCTTAGACTGTAACTTGCTTATTATATGCTACCTACTAGGTTACTTGTTATAATAATAAAGTCACCTGATAATTTTATATTAACTATCATTGGCTTCTATACTAACTTCGCAGCGACTAACAAATAAAAGTTGTCTATTCAATATACATGCTCAAGACACCCATCGATACTGCTGCAGTTTTCCTCTAAAATATGAATTCTTCAAAGTGAAAATACAGTAACGTAAAGACTTAGATATTTTTGACACATAGTCACCTACCTCCCTGCAAGGTCACCTTGGCTGAGGATGGATAGAAGAGAAGGATGCTGGATGCTGCTGAGATCTCAAGTGTTTCTCCCGCCCTGAAATACATGTGTGAAAATGTTCATCAAGTTGAAAGATAATAATAAAGAAAAAAATCTATTTTAATCACAACTATTGAGATTTACTTAGTCAACTTTTGGCTACCATCTTTAGCCTTCACCAGCAGAAGAACTCGTCATCCCAGAATTCAGTTCCAGACGGGAACCGAAATGTTGTGTAAGTAAATATCAATGGTTGTGATTAAAAGAGAATTGTTTCTTCATGACACGTGTTCACTTCCACAACACTGGACAACAGGAAGAAGACTAGATGTGCAGACAATAAAAAAAATTGGAAAGTTGTCTTTTTCACTGATTGATGTCAAGTGCACAATAAATTGCTGAAATATGTCAGTTCCACAGTATCCACGAAGTCTCTTTCATATGACAAAAACATTTCCTACTGACATGAATTTTCAAAAGGTGCATACTAGTTTTGTGGGACATTTTTAATATACAAAAAAAATTAGCTTCAAATTGTGAAGGGATTTGAAACTTACAAAATCTTTAAGTTTTAAATGTGACTCAGACACAGGTCAGAAAGTCATTTATGTTGAAGGATCTATCTATTTTTTGCATCTGAATGATGAAAATAATTAATTAATCCTTTTTTACATTGAATCATGATTAATAATATACATTTATATTGCGCCATGTATCCAGGTTAAAAACCTGCTCAAAGGCGCTACAAGACAACGCTAAATAATTTTAAATAAATTGAAAAGCTAAAATAAAATGTGGTTAAAAGACAGATAAACATAAGTTAAATAAAAAAGTTAAACAAATGAATTAAATAAAGGAGTTATATAAAGAAGTTATATAAATAAATAAATAAAATAAATTAAATTAATAAGTTAAAATAAACAACTACATTTAATTTGATACATTAGAAAAAACATATAAGTTAATCACAAAAGCTAAATAAAACAAATAAAATAAATAATAGGTTAAATAAGTAAAATGTTCCCGTCATTAAAATGTCAACAGTATTCGGAAGGCTTTGCAGAAGAGATGTGTTTTTAAAAATGACTTGAATGCCACAACGGAGTTGGCTTGTCTAACTGCGGGAGGCAGGGCGTTCCAGTGTCGACCCTGCCACAGAAAAGGTCTGACGACCATACCGCTCGAGATAGTACTGCGGTATAGTCAATAGATGTTGATCGGCGGATCTCAGTGTTCGGGTGGGTGTGTATGGAGTCACTAGCGATAACAGATACACTGGGCAGAGATGATGCACAGCGCGATAAACAAGTAAAAGAAGTTTGAATTTGATTCGCTGATGAAGAGGCAACCAATGTAGACTGAATAAAACTGGTGTTATGTGATCTTGTCTTGTTTTGAATCATCTGCAGTTTCCGCAAAGCATAGCGTTGCCGTAGTCCAATTGCGACATAACTAAAGCATGAATGATGGTTTTGCAAGCAGTGACAAGTTGACATAATCAATGCAGTCACTAGGTGGCAGCACTTATTGTTTTTAGTCACTAGAATGCAGTTTTCTGCATGCCACAAAATGCTGAATTTGTTGGTATAGCTGTAAATTCTCTTTATATATTAAATTTTTTTACTGATAATATGTAAGTGAAGGGAAATATATGCTTTAGACCCTGAAGCTAAGTGATATTGCAAGTTCATATGCAGGGATGGGATATTATTGTATTGCAGTATTGTAATACACAATTCTGAATGCAGTGCTGTGAAATATTGGCAACGTTTACCCTATGAATCCACTGTAAGTCAAAGTATGTGTTGAATATGAAATAAACAACACTTCTATGTTCATCAAGTTGGTATATATATATATATATATATATATATATATATATATATATATATATATATATATATATATATATATATATATATATATATATATATATATATACATAAAAAGAATTACCTGATGAAGGCTGCCGATGGCAGTCAAAACGTTGAGTAAATAATCTAAATAGTTGTGGTTGAAGAAAATCATTATTCATTCCATAACACTATTTCATTTGATTAAATATTGAACTATATCATAATGAGGAAAAGTATTGCAAAATGTATTTTCGAACGTTTAAAGTATTTACAATTCAATAAGTGAATGCAATAATGTATTGCAAGTAGGTGCATAAATACAAAAAAGTATTGCAAGAATTTTTGTGTCCATTGCTGATCAGGAATGGCCATTTCTGTTAATATTGCCTGCAGTTGATAACAAGATAACGGTTATTTTCTTAATAAAACAACACACAAACTGGAACCAGTCGTTGCACTGGGTGGAAATAATAAACAATTACCACATACAATTTCGGGTCAATCTCACCTTGCCCAGTAAGTAAACGTGTATGTGAATGTCTTCGAAGGTGCACTGCTCTTCTCTTTCTTGACCGGGGTTTCTTCAGGAGCAAGTTTCAAAGGTCCAATCTTAGTCGGCTGGCTGTCTTCACTAGATGACCTGGAAAATATATAGCAAGGTTAAATACAGAAAGATTGAACTTGTGTTCAAGCCTGTAAAGGGACTGGCCCCAAATAACCGTGCGAGATATTCCAGCATGTCTTGAACGAGCCTGAAGAACTAAATGCTGTTACTGGTGCAAACTTCTGGAATTCTCTATGCCCAGCACTACAAAATTGTAATTCCATATATTCTTCTAAAATATATCATCTGAACAATATATCTTGCTAAACAACAGTGATGCATGAGACCAAACATTTTAACTGGACTAATTAACTTCTTGATATCATGTATTTTAACTACATATTTCTTAAATTGCTAAGCTATACATTTTACTTAACCTAATATTATTATTTTCATTGGTTAACCGATTCTGAGTTTGTCATGGGGTTTCATATATTTAAAATGTTGCAATTCTCTTAATTATTTGACCTCAAAGTTCATCTAAACAATGTCATATTTCATGTTTTAATCTTTACTCATGCAGTATATTTGCTGTCAGAAATTGCACAAAACGGGAGTTTGACTAATGAAAAACATTATATTTCACCGTCAAATGTGAATTTATTGGTGTCATTTAATTGTAGGTCAGCAAGCCATTGAAAATCTCTTTAAGAAGTGTGTTTTTATCTCAAAGATGACAGAAATCTAGTATCTTTGTAAGTTCATTTCAGTGTTCTATTGGTACTCGTGCACTTAACTTCTGCACTGTCAATGCTTATATAATTAATTCACTGTATGCATCATCTACAGAAATTAAGCCATATGGCTTCGATGCTACTTACCATGAATACTGTGACCATATTTGACAATTATCTTGTAACTGTATTTTATTTCATCACAACTACTTATATCCTATTCCACAATGACACACTTAGCTAATACACTTGTTACTCTACTATTAAAGCTTTAGCAGAATCTTTACAAATTCACATATTAAACATTTTAATCAATTACTTTTCCATGTCCATCTCTTTGCCAGTAGCAACTGGACACAGAGACACACTGACTAAGTTCAAATTTCCCCTAAAAACTATTTTTTTAAGCTTGCTTACTTCTACATAAAGCCAGCTGTATATATGAGAACATTTTATAATTTTTTAAATCTTAATCATAACACTCTATTTAAATGTGTAATTTTAACTACATATTGTTACGTACATATCTATGGTCTGCTCCTGGAGAGTATGGCACTTTACACAATTTAATAATACTACTAATAATAACAACACCAAAGGCAATGATATCATCATTTAATACTTTACCTGACTGTCACAATGATGTCATCTTGTTTCTGCTGTGTGACAATGACACCCTTCAACTGATGTTTCACTGCGGTCAGGGCCAGCAGAGTTGGGCGGGACCTGGAGCAATAATAACTTATTCACCAAAATACAAACACAAGTGGTATCAATACAGAGTTAAATTGAGGGTGGGCCACTAAAAGTGATTATTTGTCAAGCTAGTGACCTGACAAATTTAGTTAAATTTGGTGTTTGATAAAATCAAAACATTGTATGCCTAAGCATTTACCGTATCAATATTTTTATCGACAGGTAAAACCTACTTAGGCACTAATTAACTACTAACAATAAGGAAAGAGCATTTTTTTAATAATAAATGTTTTTAAAGAGATCTAAATATTTAATATTCCACAATTTAGATCCTACTAATGTTATCACTGATGCACCATCGTTGCTCCAGCTTCCTGGAAATACATAAATTGTGGTTTGTCTTGTAATATAGTGCCCCAGTGCCCTTTTTTTATTAACATTTTGCAAATAATACTCTATGTCGCAATGCATACCATACATACTAATTATTTGTTATATTGTTTCTTAATAATAATAATGAGTATACTAATGCATATATTCACACTATACTGACAATACCTATACATGTACATAAACTATAACCATGACACATCTGATTGTGGGCCTATCTCTCAGACAGCCAGGGAAGTAGTGTTCCAGTGAACACTCAACAAGTGAGAAGTGACATGTGTACGTACGTGTCATATGTGTATGTTTCCTGCTCGAATTGGTGACACAAGACAGGTGTCAACTGGTAGATTCCAGGTTTCCGCAGACACAGTTTGTTGACCCCCCTGGTCAGGCTCTCGCTGAACATGTCATCTTTGGCAGTCGAACCTTGTCTGGCAAAATTCTTTAAGAAAAGACAAATCAATGTATATGTGTGTGTACACGTTATTATGAAATATGAGGGAAGAGATTAGAATGCAGTTCAGCTAAATGGGAACAGCAAGAAACCGGATGATGTGGGCAGGTCACATGGTGAGAATGGAGGGGAGCCGACTACCACAGAAAGCAGAGGCGTTGAAACAACAAAGCCCCAGGAAAAGGGAAGACCACAGTCAAGATGGTACGACTGGGTTAAGAGGGATGTGAGCAAAGTGGAGGGAAAAATCTGCTGACAGGGTGCAATGAAAAATGGCAAAAAACAGTGAAGCATTTCATGAATTATACTCAGCCTCACCCCGTTATAAAGAGAACTATGACGAATAATAAGAAATGAAATGGAATCCATATCATTATGGTTACTATATTTTTTCACCGTATCACACTACATGGTATAAATAATAATTTCAAAGAGAAGATATAAACAACTGGAATATCGTTAACCATTAGCATGACCACCCAACAAAATATTGTCATCATCTTATGATAGAGACATACATCGTATTTACATAGTGTAAATACCATTGTATTTATTCATACAATAATAATTACACTGACATTGATGGACCCCTCTCGAGGTACCATCTTGAAGTAAAAATCCCTCCGATTCTCCTGTTTGGAGGGATTGCACTGTATAATTAATTCTCCACAGACATAATTAATTTTATTCCATAAATATTTAATAACGTTTATTCAATTTGTTCTATGTGGGTTTCTTCCTTGGCTGATCAGCTGCTCCTCTCTATTCTGGTGGCAGGCACCGAAACAAAGTACCAAGGAAGGTGTTGACTTCTTTCTTGAAATGGTCAGCAATTTTTCTAGGCAATTCAATGCATCTTGATACTATTAAATAAACATTCACTACTGCCTACAAACAACCAGGGTCATATTGATTCTTTCCAATATTTTACACAAGCGATTTCTACACTTTCCAGCATCATACCTACCAGAGTGACATCATGGGACAGACTGCATGACAAGACGTAGCCAGACTGTGTGAATGCGACATCAGTAACATCTTTGTCTGTCACTTCTATTTCGGATGTCTTCTCCTTCCAACACCACTCATCCCTGATTACAGCCACTGTAGCAAGGTTGAGCAAGACATTACAAAACTATTTTAGTACTACGTTCAGGAATGTTTATTCAAACAAATCAGTAGGTAATACCATTTAAACAAACTTAGCTTATAAATGAAAACCTAGAAAGGAGCAACACTGAAGCAGACTCTGTTGCTGCAATACTCGAAGCAGCTAAATATATCTTCATCAAATTTCATAAGATGGTTACAAGCAAATATAAGAACATAAATCGTATAATTTTGTATATTATGCAACTGTGATAACCACTGTGTCATCAGTACATCTACTTAGTGTAACATTCCATCTGTCTTCTGGTTTATTGTGTATTGCAGCAGCTTCTTGAAATTAAATGTCGAGATGACACCAATTCATCCCGTAAATTGACATCACTTGCCACTTTTAAAACAAATGAGCTGAATATTGTCAGCGACCATTATATCATAACATTACTTCTTCGTGAATTATACCATGTTCACTTCTACCAAAATGAATGCCCATATTAAAACTGTCAATAGAGAAGAAGTGGCTATGGTAATGACTAGTAAAGAGTTCAAGATGGAATAACATCTACAGAGTTTTTCACATTTCAACCTTCTGAAGAAAAACTGTTGATACGCCCTGCTTTACAACTGAAAATGCAATCATAAATCATGCGACTTACATTTGTATTTCCCAGGCATGATATCCACAAACTGGAATTCTGCTTTTGTTCCTGATGTTGTAGTCTGCAACAAAATACAAGATAAAGTCTGACATAACTGCAACTTTGACTACACTATATCTGACTATGATTTCGTCTGGTTTGCAAGAATGAAACACATTTTAGACTATTACTTGAAACCACTGGAAGAAAAAACTACACGTAAAGCGCAAAAAATATATAATAAAAATAGAACAACAGGAACAAGATACGTAAGTAAAACTAGCAATATTTCATTCAATGTTTTTCGATTCAGGGATGTCGGCAATATGTGAAGAAAACTTAAAAGAATGTTTTCATATAGCATGGAATCCACAAAAAATATAAGAATGTATAGAAATGGTTCACAGTTTGTAATTGGGTCACTTCATCATCTGGCAGTCTTGTTGCTGTCAACTTTGTCTTGTCTCAGTCAACGTTGTCTTGTCTCTGTCAAGTGTGTCTTGTTTTGGTCACTTCTATCTTGTTGCTGTCAATGTTGTCTTGCTGCTGTCAATGTTGTCTTGTTGCTGTCAATGTTGTCTTGTTTCTGTCAAATTTGTCTTGTCACTATCAACTTTAGCAGCTGTGACATGGATCCTCACCTGAATGGCTTGTTTGTCTTCAGGATGATCAACAGCCAACAGTGACATTTCCACTCGACTGCATTCCTCTGATCAACATTCATACGAAAGACGTCAATATCACAGGTTTATTAAAAGGAATGCATATTGGGCGACTGATATGGAACTAGCTGGGGTTTTTCATAATTGATAATGCCCCAATTTTCAAAATTTTTCGATTTCAAAATACATTTAAATTAATGTTTCACTTTATAATTTCATTTGTATTGCTATAGTATATTTATCGTCAGAAACAGGAATATGAATGATCAATAAAACATCTGATGAAAAACATCATATTTCACCTTCAAATGTGAAGATTTCTCAAATTGTGTATTGTTTAAATAACAAAAGATGAAAGATTGCTACAGCAGCACGCTTTGTATGTACACTATTGCAACACGTTTTGTATGTACACTATTACAACACATTTTGTATGTACACTATTACAACACATTTTGTATGTTCATTATTACAACAAGTTTTGTATATACACTATTACAATATGTTTTGTATGTACATTATTACAACACGTTTTGTACATACATTATCACAACACTTTTATATGTACATTACTACAACATATTTTGTGTGTACACTATTACAACACATTTTGTATGTACATTATTACAACATGTTTTATATGTACATTATTACAGCACGTTTTGTATGTACATCATTTGTAACCAACGGAGATGTTATAAGGGTTAATAGATTCAGTGTTGGTATTATCATCGTAATTAATTACCGAGGCAGGTGATGACACCACCGACTTTGGCCCGGAACTGTGAGAAGATAACGCCGCTCACTGGTCTGTCAACAACCTGCACTTCCTTCTCAACCGGGGCCAGTTTCAACCCGGCCTTGACCTCCGCCTCACCCAGGATAACCTACAAGGGGAGACGTATGGACTGGGTGAAATGGTGAGCAGTCAGTTGTTGACATATCCTCATTTTAATTCAAGCAATGCGCAACATAAATCACAATTGTCAACCATCTTGAAATTCCTTGCCCACAAGGGGGCAAGGAATGAGAAACTGTTTACCTTGTAGAGTTCATATTTACATTATGATCTCATTTGCAAATGACTTACAAACATAAAGCATTACTGAATGATCCAAGTAACTAGATTTATAGTGTACAACATATATTGTCTGTCTGACATGTCTCAATAAGCAGTGCTAATACCACCAACCTTGAAGACATAGCTGCCTGGTTTCAGCATTTGGCAGAACGAACCATCTGCACTAGCGAGCAATATCTTCACTTCTTCACCCTGAATCTTGCTGCGAACTTCGACCTTCTTCTGAATCGACTTTCCAACAATGGATTCTGGTATCTTGTCAATTATGATCTTACCACAGGTCTCAAATCTGAAATGTGTGCATAGAAATACACAACTATTAGTCTTGAGTCAAATGTTCTCCGATACAAGCAAAGTGGGGTGAAAAAAATTGCCCAAGTTTTGAAATGGCAGCCAGTGGACTCGAACACCGGTCCACTTGATTGACAGTCTGATGCATTTCAGGCCTGGGGTAACAGTAATAGTAATGATTACAATTGTTCAAGTAATAGTAATAGATGGTACAGAACACAATGTAATAGTAATAGAAAGCAAAGTAATAGTAATTGAGCTATTACTTTGCTATTACAACTGAACAATTCAATCACACCAAAATTAAATTTCATTGAAAATAATCAGACCAATAAATCCTGTATTTTGACATACTGGGACTTGGACAAGCATCATGTTCAGTCTTTCACATGCAGTTTTATTTATTTATTTCCCAACAGTGGTGCTAAAATGGCTTAGTATCCGTTCATCAGCCATCTATCCTTTTCACACAAGCATATTCATTCATTCACTGAAGCAGGATAAGGGTTCCAGGCTTCCAACGCTAAACAAACTGTCTTTAATATCTTAATCAATCGATCAATCAATCATTGCCATCTCCCAACCTTAACTGCCAGCCTGCCATGCTGGGTAATGTTTAAACAAAATCCAAGGGCTTATACCAACTTTTCTGAATTTTTCTCAGTTGCAAGCTAGCTTGCACACTATTGACGAAAAATGCGAAAAACATCTAATCCTTGAGCCAATAATTGACTGTTCACCAAGCAGCAGGCGAGCAGTATGGGTCTACTATGGGATAATCAGACTGTTATGTGACAGTGACATAGCTTTTCTGTTTCATTCCAATGAATATATGAAACTTCTACATCCGACTGGAATTGTGTGAAGTTAATTTAATTGGGAAATTTATGAGTTAATTGTAATTTAATTAATTATACACCCATCAGTTGATTTGAACTTATGTAAGTGGTTAAGTATGTTAAATATTTAATCGAAAGAAAATAGTTTTGATAGACCTGGTGCATTTGACACCTGGTGCATTTGACATCAGTATTCAACCTATTAAGCATATATGGCCTAATTAGCATACACCCTCTTTCTTAATCAGCAGGATCCATAACTATTGTAATTTGACTAGTATGGAACAAATGAAAAGTGTCACAATCTGGTGTTAAACAGTTGGCACCACTTTTCAATTGTCCTACACTAGTCACCAAATGACAGTGTTAAACAGTTACCTTATTGTCTAAAGAAACAAATTTTGGTGTACGCTTATAAGAACAGATTCCCTGACATTTTTTCTTGATCGAATGTTTTTCAAGCGCACTGTAGGCTTATTAGGTCGACTACTTAGTTGCTCTGTAAATATCTGAATTACCTGGACACAACAATATCAGCGAGTTGGGGCGTGTTTGGCGTGATCTTGATGGAGACGGTCTCAAACTCCAACTGTGTGGCAGTGACGCTGACTGAGTACTGTCCCGTCTTTATCGAGTCCAGATGGTACCGACCATCAGCCACCGTCGATGTATGCGGCTTCCCGTTCAGCAGAATACTTGCATTTGGGACTCCAGCACCCTGTTGTGATTGATGAAAAAAGGATTGTAATATTAAAGAGATTTTTCAATGATTTTCAATGGAGGATTCCTTGGGACGTCATTAACTGCCACACATTGATCTTTATAAGTGGCAAACTGGGTGAATTGCGTATTTTCAAAAACATCAAGAAATCCAAAGATTAGGATAGTTATATGTTTTGTATGGATATCATTTTTAACCAACCGAATATCATATTGTAAATACTAATAAATTAAGGGTTGCAAATGGTGGACCTGAAAACTCAGGTATAGTACCCAGTATTTCTAAAAACACCAGGTTTTAACACACAACTGTTTTACTGTATTTTCACCTTTTGCACAATGCTGTGTGTGCATCTGACTATCTGAAAGGTGGCAGCATAGAGATTAGTTCAAGCAAAACTCACCCCTGGCTTTGTGACGACACGGCCACTCACAGAGAAACCTGCCACCTGGAATGCCTCCTGAAGCACAGTAATAATTACACGTCATCGTAAAATTCGGCACAAAAAATGTTCACAAACCAGTGTTTCCCTGGTATACAAGCGAACCAGGTCACTTCACTCATTTCACCCACTTCACTCAATAATTCTCGTGCCCTATTTTTTGGTAATTACGCTGTCTAATACGGCCATAAAATAACTTAAATATCTGCAAAATCCGGATATAAAGATATTGTTTTGTCCTCAAGCTTTGCCTACAACTGTTTAGGATTTACTTCTTACCAATCATGTCATTGGTCAATACGACCGACGTCAGTTGGCACCAACTGCATGCCCCCAGACCCCCTAGCCTATGGGGCTTGCCCTGTCCATCCCACCACCTTGCCCTTGATGTTAAACGGGAAAGCACAGCAAATCTTGCATAGACTAATGCTTGTAGATAATATCTGTTTAACATTGCCATCAGGGTTATGACGTATGCTATTTCAGTTCTGCTACTACCACGTGACACATTTGTGATCATTTGTTCACACACGCATGCATCTCTTCAGCATGTTGACCACCTACAACATAATTGTATTTTGCAAGTACACTGAACACAAAACAACATGTTAAAGTGTGTGACGGCATTCTTCAATGTTGATACAAATATTCATCAGAGGGTTTTTGGTGAAGTTAATAGTTTGCAGTTAAACGTTACCTTTAGAGCCACCGAGGTGTGTTCTACGACTATCTTCAACTGACTTGGTACAACGTCAAAGGTGATGTGTTTTCCTTTATAGAACGGCATCTGAAACGGAAATTAGGAAGCTAGAACCAACATAGAGAAAAGACCAAGAAAGCCTAGACAGCTTTGATAATCTAGCTCAGGTCTACGTTTTCTTCCTAGGGTTGAAAACAAATTGAAACCAGAGTTTTCTCGGTTGCCGATCCAACTGGTAGGAATTCACTCCCCCTTAATGTTAGGTCAGGAGGAAACATACTAAACATTTTTTGTCATCTAAGACTTTTCTTTCAACGTGCGTACCATCCTTAGTTCCCTAGCATATTGACCCAAATGTTGATGACTTTAACATCTTAGTGGGAGCAGTGGTTTAATGGTTAGAACACCCACCTGTTCGATTCCACCTCCACTGTTTCAAAGCTTCGGCAATTTTGTTCACCCCACTTTGCCTGTGTCTTCCGGAAAAGACAGTAAAAGCTGTTGGTCCCTTCTATCTGGTGTCTAACATTGTCTATGCCAGGGGAAGTAAAAGATCCCATGCAGGGAAAAGGAAAAAACACGTGATGGACTCACTAACTCTTAAAAAACCTCAGCGCAACATCCTAATATGATTTTGCAGAGTAATTATCCAGATCCAGTGTACTTCAAGATTGTTTAACCCAGTTGTTTTTATGTGTTTCTGATCTCAGATTTCTGAGGATTAAGGATTTAGGTGTTATCGATGTTGTTGTGTTATTAAATTATCTGCACTGAAAGCATAGTAAACTAGAAGCACAGACAATTTGCAAACAATAAATAACAATAAGAACATTAAAAGTATCAGTTTAATATTAAAGATACAAAGTAGGGCAATTTTTATTGTAATATCAGGTTATATAGTATGCATTAAATTTATTCCAATAAAAAAATTCCCACGAGTTTAATGTACCACATTAAAAAAATATAGTTTGACCACTATCTGCATAAATTTAACGCATCGGGGTGAATATAATGTATACATTGTGCATGAAGGGAATGTTATTTTACAGGTGTTAACTATGTGCCCATCATGTGATCCCATGAACATCTGACACTGACAAACGTTGTCCACACGAATTAAAATTTACTCACAGCTGTGCTGAAAGGCATGGTCGATATTCATAAACAGAAACAGCCAAATTATATTTTAGAATGGTGGGTCATTACTTCTATGTTTTTTCACTGAGATGAAGACATTGCTACTCATTCATATAAACATGGCTAAAACATGAATAATAAAATGAGTATTAATTGTTTATTGTTTGCAAACAATACATAACAATACACCTTATTTATTACGCTGCGAAAATTTAACAAGTTGACAACGGGGCGCATCAGCATCGTCTCTTTGAGACTACGCTCTGCCTACGACTATAATTGTTTATGATTGCTAAACGTAGCCTCCACCTAGAATAACCCAGAAGCCTGTGCGACTTATTTCTATTGGGCATGCAGGCAAAATAGCCAAGTATATAGTGACTATTCGGAAAAGTACATTACACGATAATATTATAAAATACACCTTATTTAAACGACACCAGGGCATCATGATATACAACTTGACTAGTCATAAAGGAACTCGCTATTTTCCGCTCCTGTGGTTTCAAGCGACAGGAATTTCTTGACATCTGTTTTTTAAACTGTCTATTTATATTGCATTTCATAGATGTGGAAAGTTTCATTTATTAAAATTATGTGCATCTTATGCGAGGCAAATGGCCTTTATTTGTTTGTACAGCAAAGAACTCACAAGCACGTAGTTTCCCTTTTGAACTGCAGGGAATAAGAAGGAGCCATCTTCCTGTGATGCGACGTGACACAACAATTTGTGTCCTTTCAGTGCAGGAAAGCCAGGGACAGCGGCTTTGTCACAACTCTGTACTTCCTATTCCAAAGGTCAAGACAACAACATAGTCAGGTCGGCATTGCTCAAACATCTGTGTTCCATCCAGACGCACAAGCTAAATACACGTGGGATAAGAATGTTCAGTTTTATGTTGCTCCAAATTTGCAATATATAACAAGTGTGGTTACTTTCTCACATAATGTTCTTCTAGGCAAAGTGATGAGTTTTTATTTCACAACACCTAACTACTTGTAGTGCCAATGATTTACTCTGTCTATTCTGGTCTCTCCGCAGATTGCTATTCTATCTGTCATGGAGAAGTCAGGTGATCTCTCAGAGAGGCTGTTTGGTTCATTCCGGTCTCTCTACCTCAGGCCACATTACCACAAATACGGAAAACTTTTCATCCATTTTCTCACCGCAGACAACAAATGAGTTCTTTTTACAGACATTTACTACTATATGAATTACAAAACAAAAATGTGGTGTGTACATAATGTTTGTATGATACAAAAAAGAGCATGGCACAGGTGCAGAATAATAAAGGTGTTTTCACATTTATCCGAAGTCTATTCTATCCACGTTTGACCACTCCACGGAAAGCAAATAGAATGTACCATGGCCGAGTTTGACTTAGCGACTAACACCGACCACTGTTTGCTCATGTCGCAATCAGCGTAAGTTTAATGTACTCTGTAAAAACCAACAGAGCATCATAGGAACAAGAAGGATCAGTTGTCCGTACTGCAGTCATCTTCGTCGTATTGTTTCTGCTTCATAATACACACTTATTTTCTGTTTGTGCTAGTATAGTGATCGATATTAGTGTTATTGATATCACATTTAGAAGCTGTATGCCAATGGACATGTTGCATGTAACACTTGCCGCCACTGTGAAACAACCAGCATTGCCTAATTCTTGTTCGGCTTAGATTAGTTGGATTAGTCGCATTTTGGTTTTGTTCACCGACCATTGTTAGTCGATAAGTTGAACTCAGCAACTGTGTGTCACTGTAAGTTTTACCTTCAACTCTTGTTCTGGAGTAAACAACAGGAAGTTAACACCTTTAACAGCCTCGCCATCGCTCAAAACTGCACCCTGGGAAACAAAATGAACGTCGTAGAACAATACGTAGATAGCAACCTTCAGACACTGAAAAAACAGGTAAGTTTGTGTATGATAATTCTCATTAGTTAGCATATATATTAACAACCAATAGAGTGACTGGGACAAATCAGTTACTTACACTGCTTTGTTGACAAACGACTAGGAAGAACAAATGTAGAAGTGGAAGTGAAATTCATGTCTTACTAACACAATGTTTTCTCTCATAAAAATCTTAGTTGTTTTGTGGTTAACTATTATTAACAAACAACTCGTCATGTATTCCTGAAATACGGAAACAGAAAACAGTAACGCACATGTGGACAACTTTCAAGTCTTATTTTGATTGTGTTCTTTGACCGGCACTACTATTCTGGTCGTGTTTTGAAGCATGTATTAAAGATCCAGTTACCTAGATATTTAACCTACCACCACTCCCTCCCCTCACACACAGACAACGCCTGCATTCATACACACACTCACTAACCAAACCACTAATGAATGATAGAACGATCACACAGTAACACACACCTGGATTTATTAAGGCATCAACTTATATGACGCTGCATTCGCTGCATATTTAACATATCGATAAATTTAACTTGACATTTATCATAAATAGTAAGCTGTCAATTTTGTTTACAAAAATTATACTTAAATGCAAAACCGTGTTTATTATGAAATACATTTTCAACACAGCCATCATAGAAAACTATTATTACAGTTTTAAACTATAACACACACAAACACACACTGTAATCCTCAGCAGTCAGTCCCCAGAGATGTTGGCCTCACCTTGATGTCATAGCCAAACACGGTGAGACTGCTGCCAGCATGTCCCGTCTCGTGGCCCACCTGCACGCCAACTGATGACTACAACATGAAATAGGACACGCTTGCTGTATTTGGCACACAAGTCATATACACGCTACTACACACACTGCAGCAGACAACAAGAGCAGCAGTAGCTCATCATTATGCGGATTATGGAAGACACAAAACCATGAATGTTTGACAAAAGTAATTTTTTTTACAGAAAACAACAAAATCTTGTTCAGATGTTAACCTATTTATAGAAGAACTTTATTAATTTTTTCATGCATACATCCACCTGGATTTTTGTGGTTGTGTTAATGGAAGAGGAGCAATTTTATTCCTAATAATTTTTTTTTAAACTTACATTTGTTGGTGAAAACAAAATAAAATGTCATGCAGAATTATTTGTTAGTTGATCAGATGGACAATTTACCAGCCAAAAAACAACCACAAAGTCCCGAGACATATCTACTCTTCCCGAGCCACCATAACAACATTCACTAAATTCTTGCAAATATTCCTTCAAATGTGTTTTAACCTGTAACAAGTTGTTTAACAGAATGGGTCTCTTAATAAAAAATTATAAAAAAGAACTCTGCGCTAAGTGTGAACATTGGGCACAGAGAGCGCCTAGTTCTAGGAGTTGACGTACTGTGACAAACTTCCAGGTAGGATGTGATGCTTCGACGACATACTCGCCGGGAAGAACATTCTCAAAAGTAAAACTGCCACTGGCTGCAGATGATGCTTTCTTTATCGCCTCTGAGGTTCCCTTCTTCTTCAAGGTCAAGGTCACACCCAACGGTCCATCTGCACTTCCCTTGCTGATTACCTGTGACAGCACCAAATTATGTATGGCTTATTCTGCAAGTTTTAGCTGTGTGATATATAGTTAGCATGACACCTTGCGAACATGCACATTCCTGGTTGTTGCATGGGTACTAATTACCGTACTATGCAAATTGGAGAGAAAGAGAAGTGCCTTTGAGATAAAATTATATCGCAAGATACTGCGCATACCCTGGATAGCGCACCATACCAACATATTGATATTGAACGAACAATGTATACCACAAAACTGGTTATGCAATTTGTCAAGCACCAACAAATTGTCTATTTTTACGAAGATGAACTGGAAAAGGCAATAATGTAGGGAATAGTGGCAGGGAAGCAATACTGTAGGGAACAGTAGCAGGGAAGCAATACTGTAGGGAATAGTGGCAGGGAAGCAGAGGCACAAAGAGAAGATGGGGAAGAGCATCCCAGTTGTCTTCGAAATGGTGACAGTGGGTGGAAGGATACATGGAGAAATACAATGATTTTGTATAGCACAGGCAAACCACAACAAAGAGGTTTTTACACTAATCAGTTTCAATGTCTGCATTTATGAAAATATACTGTACCAATTAATTTCTATTGATATTATTGAAATAGTGCTGTGCTAGATTATATTCTAAGCACTGCTATTTCTTCATACAGGTTTCCCTCTCACATCATTTAAGTGAACTACATAGTATTTGTACTGTATAGGGAAAACTAGCCATTTTGAATCGAATAATATTCTAATGGTCTTCCCAGTAGAATTTTAAAGGACGCATTTTTCACAGTAGCAGTTTGAATAAACTTCAGTGTTCTGCTAGTACAGGAAATCCAGTGTTGTGTTTGGTTCTCAGGAAAAGACAAATCTAAAATGATAAAATATTTGCTGTTCACAGTCATGTAGGAAACTAACATACTGAGGTACAATAGGAAAATAAAGTTGCATCTTATGAATTAGATTATTCAAAAATCAACATTACAATAATAAACTTCGCTAACTACAAAAATCCAGTGATCATCTGTTATAACAAATAGATGCTGTTATGTGTATGACAATAACTCTTATATACCTTTCCAATGACCCCAAATCCAGTGAAACGAAAGTTAATGTCTTCCGATTTGCTGCATGCGTCTGTCTTTCCGTCTATATGTAGATCGACACTTCTTGGCTCTGCCAAGAAAAATTATTAATTATTTAAACATTATTCAATATTATCTGTGGAAACACTCCAGTAAATATTATATGATATTAATTAGCACTCTGTGTCTCATGGAATGTGTAAAATGCTGCAATTATGGGCAAGAGGATTTATGCAAGATTAAAGGTCCCACCTCCATTTTAATTTTTCACTTGTCTCATTTCAAATTCATTTTGCGAAAAATCAAATCTACTTAGTATCTACCGCAATATGCTAGCTGGTTTGTGCAACTTTTATATGTAGTTTTGGTGAGATCATCAAACAAACTATTAAATTACTTAATGTTATATCAAACATTAATTAAAGTGAAAATGGAAACACTGAAAACTCATGAATTTCACCATTGGTGACATTTCACAACTTTGTCATGTGACCGGCGAGAGGATGGAAGTCATGACAACATTATCGGCGAGAGGATGGAAGTCCATGATTGGCATTGACCTGCACAGTGTTTACCATTTTGGATATCCACTATTTTTTAGCCTTACCTGATATAATGATTAAATTCAATTCTTTCGATCATTTTAACAAAAATAAGCATTTTAATAAAAAAAGTTAATTAACTGCGAATTTTGGACATCGACGATCCAGATATGTGAGGCTAAAAGTGATCACCGATAATAGAGAAGGGGTATTTAATGCACACCAATGGTGTGAACTACAGTTACAATGTTATTCACATAATGTAGTATTGAAACATCAAATGGATTATGCATATATCCGTCCTACCAGTAAACTTGTGTACGAACCAAACATAAACTAGTTTTGAAATCTATTAATCACAATAACAGTAAAGCAGAATTTTGGAGTACCACATTTCCCGTAAGTATCGGCTCTAAGGTGCTACCAGAACCATAAAATGTATACTAAATACAATAATTTGTTTTAATGAAATGTACAAAAGTCAAAAGACTAATTAATAAAACACAATTTTTATGCAAGCTGCTTTATACAATATATAACTATTACGTGTTTCGAAAAACAGTTTAAATGACTGCTATGTATATATTATAATACTCCACGAGTGGATTGATCTGAACACTGTTGTCTTGGAATGTGATATGACATGACATGGTAATTACCTCTCACGACCTTGATCACTGGTGAAGACAAAGTGAATCATTTGAAATATAAAAAAAAATTATTTAGGTCCTCAGACTGATTAATTTTTTTAAATTTTAGAGGTAATTACCATGTCAAATAATAAACTTAATAAAAGCGCACTAACCAAATGTCCAGCCAGGTGGTGGCTCCACCTTCAGGACATAGTCTCCCTTGTCATAAACAGGAATCATGTAGTAGCCCGTGTTGGGAGCACAGTCGGTCTGGTACTTCAGACTGCCCTGCTTTGTGTACAGCTTCACCTACAGAACAAATATACAAAACTTCAGTTCCAAACTTGGGTTTACACGAGGTGATATTGTAATGAGCCGATGCTGTCGCATGCAATGTTCATAATTGCAGCTCGATTGTTCCCATGTAAGGGTGTACATCGCCACAAATGCATCGCATCGACATAGCTTGAAATAAAACTAATCATATTTTGAAATGATGTCTTGTGCGATGTGAAATGGCGCGTAGAGCTAAGCATAGGGGATGGCAACTTTTTTTATCGTTATATGAAGAGTAATTTTTTGATCAAGTGACCTGTACATCTTCATGTATGGTAAATAGGCAGATGTGAGAAGCAGGTCCTTAGCCAAGGACCCATCTTGGAGACGGGCAAATGTCTGACATGGGTAAAATAAGACAGATTTTGCTTTTTACACTTGCATTAAGTCATTTTTTTTAGCGCACGTGGTTGGGATTCAGCAAATGTCATCGGCGACAAAATAACGAATACTGCCAATCTATATTATTGGCTCAATGTGAACTGGCATTGCCTTACAGTAAAAAAACACATCTGGACAGTGAAAAAACTTAATTGGATCAATAGTGGCTTCTATGAAAGCCGTTCACGCGCTTAAGGTTACATTTTTTTAGTTCAAAACTGGCAAAAACATATTTCTGGTTAAGGCTCAGTTAACTTAAGGGCGTGAGGAGACCACTTTGACTTTTGTGAATATCAACTGGATTAAATGCAAATTATGGTAAGAAGTGAATATTCTGAATGGTTTGATGTCATTAGTGGTGTTCCGCAAGGAACAGTATTGGGACCTATTCTCTTTTTAATTTATGTAAATGATATACCACAGACAGTAAATAGTAATGTAAAAATATTTGCTGATGACACCAACATATTCAGAATATTAAAAAACAAATCTGACTGTGAAATCTTACAAGCTGATTTAGAAAACTTAAGTGAGTTGAGTAATAGATGGTGCCTAACGTTCAACACTAGTAAATGTAAAAGGATGCACAAAGGCTGACAATCCAAAATTTGAGTACACCATGATAACCGAAAATAATAATATCGTTTTAGCAGAAACAGTTCAAGAGAAGGATCTAGGTGTCCGGATTTCAAATAATTTGAAATGGGAGAAACAAGTTGTTGCAGCAACCCAACAAGCTATGGTGGTTTTGCGTTCTTTAAAGAGAGCAATTTTGTTCACTTTGACAGAGAAACGTTCAACATTGTTTATAATACATATATTAGATCACATCTAGAATATTGCGTACAGACATGGTCACCTTATTATGCAAAATATATTTTAATGCTTGAAAAAGTACAAAGCAGGGCAACAAAACTGGTAATAGGATTAAAGGAATTTACATATCAGGAAGGATTAACACAACTAAAACTATCGACTAGAAGAACATAGATTACGAGGAGATTTAATTGAAACTTTTAAGTTGTTAACTGGGAAAGAGAACATAGACCCAGATCAGTTTTTTAACATTAATTTAAATAACCTCAGAGGACACAGTACAAATTTAAACAAACAACAATGTATGAAACCATGCACTGCAGACGCCAATTTTTCAATCAAAGGGTGTTGGATGTATGGAATTCCTTGTCCAACAATATTATATCTGCACCCTCTACTAACATTGTTAAAACAGAATAGATAACAACTGGGTTAAGATATAGGTAAACTATAAGTTATTGAAGTATAAGACATCTCTAGCCTTGCAAATGCTCATTATTTGTAAGTGTAAGTATTGACATGAAAATTGTAATGACGTCCTCGTTGGAACAACTATTTCTGGACTTGTTCATGAGTTTGTATCCAAGATAAGCCAAAAGATCAAGACACATACCTCTGGCACTACTAGTGACTAGTCACTGGGGTAGAACAATAATTGGTACAAGTTATTTAGCCTTTTACTTTTAGGGGCTGGGCAGCGGTCAGCGGGTGATGTTACCTCGATCAGGGAAAAGTTGATTTTGACTTCGGACTTCACAAATCCGCCACATCCAAGTATGTCGTCTGCAAATATAAATGGTGGTACGCATACAAAGCAGACGACCAGCTGCACTATTAAGGCATAGTAAGACATTTTGTATGTCTCCTCAAACAAAACGGACACACGCGACGCCGACGGGATGTTCTTGTAGTCACTTCCTATGTCTGTTTATGGAGAAATTATATGAAGTCCAACATTGTAATGTAGACAACCAGTTATTACGACCGGAATATCGGCGTGGTATAGATGCATGTTTTGCCATTTTGTGTGTATCAACGTGTGTGTTGTTGAGTGTGCAAAGACTCAAGAAAATGAGTTTTTGGCAGATTGCAGGGTGTATTACGGCAGTGAAAGTGCTTCTGGTGCCTTCATAGTATGTGCATCATTATATCTGTCGTGTGCCAAATTATCATCGCTGTTTCTGGGGAGAGCACGCACGCACTACACTACGGCACAGCCACGGCCACACAGAACACCAAAAAACTAATAAATATTTAGAATGTAACATAATTTGGCGTTTCATTTACATTAAAAAGAATATATCTGGATTTATAGCTTTGAGATATAACTTTCCTATATTGAACTATGCGTATATATATATATATATATATATATATATATATATATATATATATATATATATATATATATATATATATATATATATATATATATATATATATATATATATATATATATACATATATACATATATAGATGAATACATACATACATATAGATGTTGCTATAGTAGTTAGATGTATGATATTGTATAATGTTAACAGTTTATCTTCCTTACAGCCATTCCACAGATTTTGAAGTCCACCGAAATTGGCTTGCGATAACACACAGTCTACCTATAAGCAAGTGGTACTATGAGGTAAGCCATGACACATGTGGGTGGGGGATGGCAAACAATATGAGGTCAGAGGTTGGTCATACAAATTGGTGGGAGGTGAGAGATTTGCCTAAGAGATAAGTGGGAGGTAGGATTGGTGGGAGGTAGACTAACACTCTCAAAATTGGTGGGAGGTGGGAGATTTGCCTAAGAGATAAGTGGGAGGTAGGATTGGTGGGAGGTGGACTAACACTCTCAAAATTGGTGGGAGGTGGGAGATTTGCCTAAGAGATAAGTGGGAGGTAGGATTGATGGGAGGTGGACTAACACTCTCAAAATTGGTGGGAGGTGGGAGATTTGCCTAAGAGATAAATGGGAGGTAGGATTGGTGGGAGGTGGACTAACACTCTCAAAATTGGTGGGAGGTTAGCCCCCAAAACAGGTGGGAGATGAGAGATTGTAACGGTGAAAGATAGAGGTATGTTCTTATATAGCGAGGTATCCAGTCCTTGGGATCGCTCAAAGCTCCTTACTCTTCATTCCCTGGCAGGCCTGTTCATCCCAATGCCATCTTGGCTTCTCTGGAAACATTTTGCCATGCTGTAGTTACTGCGTGAAGACTATTCGTTCACATATCCACCTCTGTCTTTAGCCAGGCACTGGTTTATACAGCTGAATGAACTGTGGCAACATAGGGTAAACTAAATTGCAAAAACTTTTAAACGGCAGCAAGAGGATTCTCTTGATTGAGAACCCGATGTTATAACCATTACACCACCGGGCCCATGCAAGGGGTTGTCCCCCAAGATGGGAGGTTAAGACTGCTGCAACAACCCCTCACAAATACTAATTATTGTTTGAGTATAAACAATGTACGCACTAGTGTATGATGTTACAAATTAGACTGTGTTAATTTGTAATACTTACCTTAGCTTGGGGAAAATGGGTTGTTTGTTCTAAGACTGTACTATACATACCTATATCCAAGAATGTCTTCTTAAATCTTGCCAATCTAAACATTGTGCTTATATATATTTATATATAGAACTTTATGTAACATGTAGAAACACATAAATAGTTAAATACTTTATTGTGTGATTTATAAACTACGAATGTGCTGCTGTTGACATATTCAGGAAACTTCAGAATGGACGTTGGATTACCCACCTCTGTTTGCGCTGTTCGAATACCTGCTGTCACAGATTGCACAGTTCCTCGACAAGAAAATGCTCGATGTCAGAAACCTCAACTATGCCAGTGAAGCCACAGTGTTATTCCAAAGAGGATCGGTGATTGCTACCGATCTTTTATACATGTATGCAGTTAAAGAGTGAGTGTGTAATCATATGTTATAAAAAATTATTATTGTACCACATTTAGTAAACGCTAATTCCCACTTTGTGTATGAATGTGCTGTGCATCAGATAAAATAATCATACTAAAAAATAATAAATTATGGTGTAAATAAAATATATTTAAAAACTTAGTATCAACTGCAGTGGTACTTTAACGTGATAATCTATATCAGTGTTTTATAAGAAATATTGAATTAAGAAATGCATTAATCAGCTTTTAGTGTTTGATGTTGCATGTTTTATAAAGGTTAAATCAATTAATGTTGAAACTTTCAGAACGCATCTTTTGTAGAAGCCAGCTGAAATAAAATGACTAGGTCAGGGAAATAAAGGTTAACAAAATAAATGATCAAATTGACATTTATATTATTCACATGACTTTATATCAAATGACTTCATCTTTTTTGAAGCAAATCAATAAATGCTGTGTTCCTGGCTTTTATAAGGCGGTTTATAATTTGTGATTGCTTATACGGATGGAAAATAAATTGACAAAGAATGGTTTTGGCATGCATTAATTTTCTTTTTGCACTTAATGCTTTCAACTTACATTTAATTTTACTATCTCCTATATATATGACAACATGTTTTAAATATTGTATTATTGTTTTATAAATATAATTAAAACTTATAGACAAATGCTAGTTATTAATGTCTTAATCACTTTGTTTCCCAGATATTGTTCCTACTGTTTGGGAAGAGAGAAAAAGACGAGCACTATTTTTAACACACCAAAGTTCACACTCGCCGTTTTGCTAATATGCAATTTTGGTTTGCTGTTGGTTGATCGTATCCTTACCATATTAATTTATATACATTGTTGTGCTACTACTTGATATTATGTATGACTGTTTTGTTTTAAAGCATGTTTGCTTGATTTAAAATATATCTTATCTAACTGCAGTAGTTTAGTTACTAAAAAAGTTTAACATATTTAATACGTGCCATCAGTTGCATAAAGCATAAATATTTCAGTCGTAAAATTAACTTGCACGCACTGTGCATTGCAGCTTGATCATATTGTAGTTTCCTTGACTTGTAGCAGATATCCATTTTCAATACAATGGTTTTCTGTTTGGTATAATGCTGCTCTCAATAACTAGAATCTGTCAGGTATTGTAGATTTTTTGCTACCAGCTAAGCATTGTTCTTTATATTTCTATAATGCTGGAATATGATATCAAGAATTAAATTGTGTTAATTTGTTGTGCTTGCCATAGCTTAAATGTGGCTTGTTTTGTTCTAAGAACATATCTACATCCATGAATTCTTTTTAAAATCTTACCAGTCAAGTTATTGAATTTGTATAAATATACAACTTTTGGTAACATGTTATCAATTAAGCTATCATGCATGGGGCAATTAATTAAATTACAATTAACTCAGAAATTCTCAAATTAAATTAAGTTAATCTCACACATTTCTCAGGTCAATTAAATTAAATTAACCTCCAAAATTCTTCAGTTAAATTAAATTAACAATGACTGTCAATTCAATTAACAATAAAATTATGTGTTGGTTGAAATGTTTACACATTTAAAATAGTTATAAAATCACAAGTCTTGTAACATAACTATGTTTCTTAACTTTTCTTCATGGGGCATTTGATAATATTTTAAAAGTTGTAGATACTTAAAAAATTAAGTATTTAATTTGCAGGTGTGGGGTTTCCTCCTATATTCAGCCACCAAATTAACAAAACAGGGTACCTACATACACAATTTTCCATGCCCCAAGTTTACTTATTCAGTGTTTTATACTAAATATTTAGGTTCCCCCTTTACACACTAGCATTTAAATATGTATACACTATTTTGTATGCATATTTTTGTACGGCTGGTCCACTTTAGTAAACAGAGAATTGCTGAAGCCATTATTATCCATCAACTACCAGAGAACATTCTGTTGCCTAGGCCTTCCCTCCAGTTCACAGGTGCCTGAATTACCAGCCCACCTCAGTTGGTACAGTGTCTATGTATCTCTCTCAGGATAGTGGCTGGAATAGTTACTTCAGGCTTTTAGGAAACATCTGGGTTACTGAACTATCCTGTAATATCAACTGTTAAATGAGCAATTAATTGAGGGTTCATTGGGAATTTGTCAATTAAATTAAATTAACCCCTTTTGGTAAAGTTAATTAATTATGTTAAATTAGCCTTTCTGAAAAAAAGTTAATTAATTAAATTAACTGAATTGAGTTGATTCAATAAAAAAATTAACAATTGGAATTAACCCATGCCTGACAGCTATTCTATATGTTGCCTATCTTCACTGTGTAACTTATGAATTATTCACTATACTCACATTAATCAAAAATAGATGTTGCAAATTGAGGGGCCCACATGTTTGTTATTATTGAAGAGGCCATATTATTTACTGTTTAGGCCCGGAGCATTGGTGGAGTCATGTGGTTTAGTGCCGGGTCATTGGTGAAGCCATGTGGTTTAGTGCCAGGTCATTGGTGAAGCCATGTGGTTTAGGGCCAAGTCATTGGTGGAGCCATGTGGTTTAGGGCCGGGTCATTGGTGGAGCCATGTGGTTTAGGGCTGGGTCATTGGTGGAGACATGTGGTTTAGGGCCGGGTCATTGGTGGAGCCATGTGGTTTAGGCCCGGGTCATTGGTGGAGATATGTGGTTTAGGGCTGGCTCATTGGTGGAGCCATGTGGTTTAAGGCCAGGTAATTGAAAGAGACATTTGATTTGCTGCTTAGGCCCGGATCTTTGAGGGAGCCATGTGGTTTACTGTTTAAGACTGAATCTTTGAGGAAGCCATGTGGTTTAGTGTTTAGGACTGAGTCTTTGAGGGAGCCATGTGGTTTGCTGTTTAGGACTGAGTCTTTGAGGAAGCCATGTGGTTTACTGTTTAGGACTGAGTCTTTGAGGAAGCCATGTGGTTTACTGTTTAGGACTGAGTCTTTGAGGAAGCCATGTGGTTTACTGTTTAGGACTGAGTCTTTGAGGAAGCCATGTGGTTTACCGTTTAGGACTGAGTCTGAGGGAGCCATGTGGTTTACTGTTTAGGGCCATATCATTGAAGGAGCCTTGTGGTTTACTCTTTAAGGCTACATCATTGAAGGAGCCTTGTGGTTTACTGCTTAAGGCCATGTCATTGAAGGAGCCTTGTGGTTTACTGTTTAGGGCCATGTCATTGAAGGAGCCTTGTGGTTTACTGTTTAGGGCCATGTCATTGAAGGAGCCTTGTGGTTTACTGTTTAGGGCCATGTCATTGAAGGAGCCTTGTGGTTTACTGTTTAGGGCCATGTCATTGAAGGAGCCTTGTGATTTACTGTTTAGGGCCATGTCATTGAAGGAGCCTTGTGGTTTACTGTTTAAGGCCATGTCATTGAAGGAACCTTGTGATTTACTGTTTAAGGCCATGTCATTGAAGGAGCCTTGTGATTTACTGTTTAGGGCCATGTCATTGAAGGAGCTTTGTGGTTTACTGTTTAGGGCCATGTCATTGAAGGAGCCTTGTGGTTTGCTGTCGCACTAAATTTCAAGCACATATTTCTCTACATTGCTCCTGCCTACTTTGTCTTTCTGCTTCGAAGCTACTGCTTCAGCAATAACAAAGGTGAGTGGTTAGATTTATTATCTAAGCATAGGACAGCAGAGGTTGGAGATGGATGTTTTCTTTCTGAGCGTCTTTGTACATGAATGTTTTAATGTTGATTCCGCTGGTATGAGCATTCTGAACTTTTTTTTATATTGTAACCGCTAATGACCATAATTGATGTATATAATGAATGTCATATTCGAAATTGCATTAATCGTCAATGATAATAATAGTAATTAATTAATATTTATTCCGATACTCTTAATAATATGACACTTACTTATTTTGAATTAATCAGATGCACCCACATGTAACATGATCTTTTCTTGTAGATGGCAATGTGAGGTGGGCGTCGTTCTCAGTAAGACGCTTCTGTTCGCTCGGCATTGTCGTTTCCATGGTGTTCATTCTCTCATTTGGTCCTTATATCATTCTGGTAAGCAAATTTATTATTTGTACTTTCCATTTGTATTTCGTATTTAGATCTCCCTCATCAATTGATTTAGCCCATCGCAAATCAAGTCCATTGTTTTTTTGATATGTGTGAGCTGTTTAAATACGCATAGTTGCTTTAATGATGTGTGCAATTTTGTTGAGATCATCAAATGAATTGACTTTGATTACTAGGTCGGGTATCCTGTGAAAATGTGAATAGCCTTACATTTCAGTATAGTTAGCATGTTGTAGTGGATACCAGGTATAGCTAGCATGTTGTAGTGGATACCAGGTATAGTTAGCATGTTGTAGTGGATACCAGGTATAGCTACCATGTTGTAGTGGATACCAGGTATAGCTACCATGTTGTAGTGGATACCAGGTATAGCTACCATGTTGTAGTGGATACCAGGTATAGTTAGCATGTTGTAGTGGATACCAGGTATAGCTAGCATGTTGTAGTGGATACCAGGTATAGTTAGCATGTTGTAGTGGATACCAGGTATAGTTAGCATGTTGTAGTGGATACCAGGTATAGCTACCATGTTGTAGTGGATACCAGGTATAGCTAGCATGTTGTAGTGGATACCAGGTAGGTTTTATTATTCTTGAAATGAATCTGAAATGAAACGAGCAAAATAATTAAATTGAGGAGGGCCCTTTAGTTAGTTGTTGTTATGAACATAAATTATTACATGTTTATTAACCCCAAGATGATATTTTATAATTGTACACTTGTAGGATTATTTTACCATAATTATATGTATTTTACTTATATGTCTTTAATATATTAGTAGTAATCTTTACAAAAGCATTATATCATATGCCAAATTTCATCGACGGCTGATTGTCTTCATATTGAATGACCCAAATACCAATGTGTTTTGATGTTGATGGTTGCTTTAGTGAATGATTGACTTTTGTTTTAGCATCAGATCCCCCAGGTGCTTTCCAGACTCTTCCCGTTCAAACGAGGGTTGTGTCATGCTTATTGGGCTGCCAATTTCTGGGCCCTCTATAATATTGCTGACAAAGTTGCTGCAGTCGTAGGTATGTACATCTATTTGGTGCCAGGATATGAATGAGCATGTATTTTTGCTGCTTCTTTATGTGTGTAACCCAAAAGCTTAAAGAGAGTGAATAACAATTTTAATTGGTTAACTAGATGCGAGATTCATATACATCAAAATTATCCAGTTTCAAAGTTCATCTAAATTAACAATGTTATATACTTCATGTTTTAATCATAATACTCTAGTGTATTGAGAGAAAAATACAACATCCAGTGATAAACAATATATTTCACCTTCAAGAGGTGAATTTTTTATCTGTTTTTTTTTGCTGTAGAATGATCTCTGTATGTCTTAAAAATTGCATATTTTATTTCATTGTAAAATTTTCTCAAATATTAAGACATGAAAAATCACGATATTAAGACTTTTGTATGGATATTATTTTTAAACAACCAAGATGTTATAAATACTAATAAAACTGTTGCAAAGTTTGTAAAACAGTTGTCCAGTTAACCAGTTAAACTCATTGTGCATTCAGTTACACCACAATGCGGTAACTGTAAAGCAGGCTGACCAACTTATTGCAGAAAGAAGAATCTGGTAGAGTTATGAACTAGATTGTATAGGGATTTTCTTCTTGCTATACCTGCTACTTTATTGGCAGGTGTGCGAATGGGGTTATTGTCACCAGAGGTTGTCCAACAAGCATCCATGACCAGTGGACTGGTTCAACAGTATGACCATGCAGTGCTGCCCTCTATCACTCCAGTGATAACACTAGCTTGCACTGTGACTTCCATGATGGTAAGTTTCTTCAGGGACTAGTTTTGCACTGCACAGTTGACAAAGATAGTTAAATTTAACAAGATTGCTGTGTAAAGTCACAACCTCCAGATGACATGTTGACAAGGAGATATTTCTTATTCTCTTTATAAGCATTCTAGCCTAGTTGCCCAGCGTTGCCTGGAAGAAAATGCCCATTCAAGTTTTGTTAATGCATTGAATACCAATGGCAAAGACAACTTCAGGCCCATCTGCCAGTTTCACAAAGCTTTCGTACTGTACGAAGGAGCTTATGTGGACTTTGACGTTAATCATGTAACTCGGAATAAAATCAGGTAGCATTGCTAAGGGTTGTACGTAATATGCATCAAATGTCCACATAGGTAATATCCCCAGCCCCCAGGGATTTTTTTTGTAACCATCCCTACGACCCCCGAGCATGCCTTCAATTTCAGCCCCATACATGCAAAACTGATGGAGATATGAGGGAACAAACATACAGAGTCACACTTTATAATAGAGATGTGTTTGCTTCCTTTGTGGTAGGTTGTTGAATCATCAGCCCTGGCTCTATTCCGTACCCAAAATAAGTTAATTTAAAAAGAGTCTTCAGTTGATTCTTGGATCATCATGTCTGTATTTCTGTGGAAATTTTGTGGAAACTAGTTCCTAATGTTGACAAGGATGTTGTCATATTTAAGTGCTGTCATATTTAAGTCACTTATCCGCTCCTTCCTATAGCGCATGTCTAGTCAAACTGTCTGTCCACTTCCTTCGGCTGTGTCGGACTACTTTCTCTTATTTTATGCTCACTACCACGTTCTCCTTGCCTATAATAATAATAATAACAATGTTTTATTTCAGGCAAAAACCCATATATAGACATACAAGTAATATATATATATATATATATATATATATATATACAAGTACACACATCGTGTATTAAAAGTATACAATTGATCAAGCCAATGTTTAATTATTGGATTTCGATAATAAATAAAAGTGTGAAAATAATTCTCAAAAAAGAGATTCTCAGACTTTTCTAACCGGCATAAAAGGCTAAATATTGACGAGCGAATGCGTTCGTTAAAAGAATTTACATAATTTGTAGCGAACAAGTTGCGTAAAATTCTAAAACAGTTGCCTTTCAGACACTGTTTTTTTATTACACCAAAGACTTGAGGTACACATTGAACAACAGTACAAATTAAATAAAGTTGTTTTAATGATGCTGCTACATAAATGAAATTTTCTGGCTAAAGTGTTTGCCTGTTTGCGTGCGCATAGATACATCTTTTCTACCTGGTAATATATTATGTGCCAGTGCATTGTATTGGTTCATTGCTCATTATAACCTCTTTTTTACTGTCATTCTTTGTGTTTTTCCATCCTGGTCTCCTTTTGGGATAGCCCCTCTCTTATAACACAGATCCGTGACCATTTTTTCATAATATTTTATTTCCTTCTTCACTGGAATCTGTTTGGTCCTCTCCTAGAGAGAGTTTTTTAACCTTGTCAGACCATTTCAAATTCATTATTCTCCACAGGCATCTAATGATGAAAGACTTTGAAAATCTGTATAATTTTCAGTGTTTTTGTCATTCTCTGTGTTTCAAAGCTGTATACCAACAATGACTTGACATTTTAGTTAGATATCAGTGCTTTTAATGGATAAATAATGTGGAAATATGTGCTTGTCTTCCAGCCCTATCTAGTCCACATGTGGCGGTATCCAACAGGACCTAGAGGATTCCTGCGTGGCATCGTCTTGTGTGCGTTCAGCTCATTTATGTTTGGATGGCACGTGCATGAGAAAGCTGTTCTGCTGATCATCCTTCCACTCACGTATGTATTCAAAAGGCAACAATATCAACACATCTAAGTTATTTCTGTTCAGATATTAGCCTTTGTGTCATGTTTGTAGATTGAGAAAATAATATTATATTATATTTCAGTGTTAGATTCCTTCTCCCACTTGCCATGAAAACATATTTTTCATTAATTTTGTTAGTACAGTCAAACCTGCTCAAGCGATCACCTGCATTAAGAGGACACCTGTCATTAACAACCACGGTCAACTCTACCCGAAGTAGCGTCTGTATTATTACAACCTGTAGCGCTAGACGTACATTGCTAAATATTTCGAGTTGCATGTTTGTGTGACTAGGTCAGCACACATTACCCAACATTTGTTGGGGCAATAAAATTTTTTAATTGGTTCAGTAATTGTTGCGCCAGTTTTGTTGAAGTGTGGACCAGCATGTGTTGCTCAACTGATCCATTTTAAGTCGAATAAACGCATGACTGGCAACAAAAGTTTAGTAATGTACGCCTAGCATTAGAGACCACTTTTCAACCATCCATTCAGTGGTCTCTTAAGGTTTGAGATGTGATGTAGTTGTTTGGTCATATGACTTTGTGATGATATGACTTTGTAGACTGCTGGCAATGGTGCGGAAGGCCGACGCCCAGGTGTTTCTCCTGGTGTCCACTACCGGCCATCTTGCATTATTCCCTCTCATCTTCACTCCAGCTGGTCAGTTTCTTTGGTCATTAATAATTTCTTTGGTGATATATACCAAACAATGGACTCTGCTTAACAGAATCATGGTAACAGAATCAGCCATTTAGTGGAATCAGATGTATTGGCTGGGACGCAATCAGTCCCTGCTCTTGTATTAAACTACATCGCTTAAGTCAATCAGATGCTTAAGTCAATCAGATTGCTGTGGCCCAAAGTGATTTTATTAAGCGGTCCATTTTTTTAATGATATTTTAAAGAAATCAAGTGTACATATTTTTAGTTGACTTAACCAAATAGCTATACAGATGTGCTGTCATGCCGTCATGTACATGTATATGACGGATGTACAGAATATTTTTCTGTTGTATGCAATTTGTGCAACTTGTTTTTCTTCAGAGACACCGATCAAGTACGGCATGATGCTGTTTTTTACCATATTTTCCTTCAGCCAGTTGGGAGATCTCTTTAAGTAAGTGTACAAGTGTATCGTGTGCAGTGCAGCTTCATCTGTCAAATTGTTGTTGAGGTTAATATTACGTGTGACGTTAATATTTATAATTTCACCGTGCAGTAAAAAACTTGAGTGAAAATTAAGACGAAACAAAAGTCACAGTTTTGAGGCAATATACCTAAAATTGTTTCTAAAAACTAATTGTTTGCAATTACAATAAAAAATATCATGCTAGTGGTGTTCTCATAATTTGTTCTGAAAGTGGGAGATTCTGGTCTCCATTCTGGTGTCCATTTTCTTTCTTTCTTTCCATAAGTGCCTGGCAGTTCTTCAAAATCACGCCATGGCGCACTAAGTGCTTTTGACTGAAATTGTAAGGCCACCAAAGCAACGCAAACTCTCAATCAAGCTAGCTGCTAAGCCAAAATGGGAGAAGTTTAGTAAACAGAAGCCAAAATAGGGTTGCATAAATTCCATACATTTGCACAGATTTAAAACTTTAGTTAAGTAAATGCTATGATCGCTTTGTTTGTGCAGATTCCGAGCTATGAAAGATGACAGTATTATTCATTTATCTGACTGTTGCAAATTAAGTTTTTCAGTTGATTCTACCAATTGTCTGTTGCAGTGACCACGGATCTTGGTATCGTCTGCCTATACTCAACACCATCGAGAGTGTGTATATCGTAGGCCTGGCTGCGGTTGAAGTCTACTGTAGTTTGATACATTGGCTGCTGGGACTGCAAGACCGTCTGCCATTCCTGCCTCTCTTGCTCATGTCTACCTACTGTGCAGTTGGCATATCATACTCCTGGCTCAAGTTTTACCGGACCTGTTTGTTGGATAGAACAGTGAGAATTGTAAAGCAAGATTAGGTGGACAACACATCCATTGAAATTAACGCATTACTGTACTAGTGAAAAGTCATTGGACCATTTTGTATTTCAGGCATATTCTCTAACAGAGCGTCAGATAAAAAAAGGTCAATGTGTGTTGTATATACAGGGGCGGATATAGGCTAGTTGGTAAGGGGGTCTCAGTGGGTCTCGGTCAGTCGTAGTCATAAAAATTATGTCGTTCTACTTACGAATGAAGGAGGGGGGTGGGGGCGACACGTGTCGTTCGTTCTACTTACATAAGGGTTAATATTAGCTGGCAGCTAATACTTCAGTCTTTACATTGACACTAGTTCCAATGTAGGCTTGTATACGTGTTCCTTTATCGTAATATTTACACGGACACAGGGGAGTCTTGAGACCCCTAAGACCCTCCTGGATCTGCTGCTGTATATGTGCCTTAGATATGGGCTATTTAAAAAAAAATATGTTTTGCATGATTAGTCAATAGTTAATTAATTAAAACAAAAATTAATAAAATATTAATTAAAAATTAAACTGGAGTGCTGAAGACAGGCTTTAATCGACATACTACTAAAACACGATCCTAATTTAGTAGTTTGTGAATTGAAACCAGTGTTGGGCTCTTAATTATGATTTTATAAATTTTTTATTATTTGTTAATTAATTAACAACTGACACATTTTAAAAAACAATATAGATTTAGGACGCAGAAACAACGTGTTGACAATTTTAATCATTTCTGATGCTCAGTTTTTGGTGGGGCCAATGGAATATGCCTGAAATACAAAATGGTCCAATGACCTTTTTATTGGTAGTGTACATGTTTTCTCCAAGATATGTCATATCATCCAACCACATTATCTTGATGTGAGTTTATGATGGCAGACGGGTGTCAATGTTAAGTGTCAGTAATTTATAGATGTCTAAGCTATTAGCTTTACTGTTGTCATATTGTCAGGTGACAGAACAGTTATTTATTAGAATCACGTGCTGCTACAATTAAAACATAACATTATTGCACATTGTCACAGCATCTCGGACAGCTTTTGTCATATGTAACACATACATCAATAGTTGAAACCTACAGCGTAATGTATTAAAGCTTATCTTCCTAACAGAAATGCGACAATCAAAAGGGAGTCACGTATGATCAGCAGAAGGTTTCGTCTTTTTATGGAGCAATATAACAAATTGATGCCTCCTCCGTTCATAAAGGTGCTAATGTCGGCTGGTTGACACTATTTTTTTATCGAAGTAACGTACAGCCAGTGATCACACGCGTCGGCGAACAAACAGTCCACGCCTGCTTTGCGTCAGCTAGGCCACGACGATACAGCGTACGTGAAACGTTGTCAATGCGTTTGTATCAGGAGTGTGCAAATGTTCGCAATTTGCAGAATTGCCGAAACTATGCCATCCTTTTTTATTGTGTGACTGCGTTCTGACGAAGTGCCTACCTAACGAAAAGTTCGATGAAGATACACAAATATATCGCGTGCGTTTACACTTACAGGTTAATGGGTTATTTTAGGCCATCGGCCTTTGTTGGTACCCATATCCCAGGTTGTTCCATTGCTGATCTGGTCTGGCTTTGAACTGAGGGACTGTCCTGGCATCCACCACAGTTCGCGAGAGATCGCCAATCGCTCCAGTTCCCACTTGTGCTTTGGTGAAAGGTGGCGTCGCGTACAGCACGCATCGGTCGTGGCAAGGGAGTTACATCGTGTAAGCTGGCCTTTCCTATGAACATTCTCTAAATAGTGACGACTTGTAGCCAGAGGCAGGATTTGTGATGTTCCGGTCTGATTCAGTAGGCCCACCACCTCGTCTTCATTGTCACCGTGTCACCGTGTCACCGTGATTCCCGTCATCACACATTGGTGTACTCCATAAAGGACGTATTTTACAATGCCCCGGAAAGGATGTTATCGCTCTTCTAAGTGTCAAGTTCCTTGAATAATTTGTGTATCGTAGGTTCTGTTGTTACTTACTACAATGGTGTAGGTGTTTATGACGTAATTCCTTCGCAATCACGTGATTGAACCGGCAGAATCATAATTGTGTGTACGTTATTGCAAGTTTTCTGTGAAAATAACTTATATTAATCTGATTTCCTCGTTACTATGTCCGGGAACCGGTAGATTCAGGAACCAGGTTAACTCGCTGTGACGTACGACGGGACATCACCATTATTTTGCGTTTGTCTTCAGTGGAAATGTGCAATCTTTCTTGGAGCAGTCACTCGCGGCTCGCCAGACCCAGTTCCTGCAATGCCAGTTACTCCGTTTGGAGCGCCGTTTGAATAACGAAGTGTGTGTGTTAATTTTTATTACAACTTAAAATAATACATAAATAGTCCGGCGACATCTTAATATCACCCACCAGTCGCCATCTTTGCAAGCCTCGCGAAGATGAACGTACGTTCGTTGCAATGAACAAATATTCTTTTTTTGTGACGCCGTAACGAATGTTGCTTTGTTTTGCACAGTTCATATGGATTTTAGAAGTGTCAAGAACATAGTTTTGATGAACCGCAAACCATCCCGCGCCAAAACTGTCGCATGCTCTACGTCGCCACAGTTCTGGTTTTATCTTTCAAAATACCCTTGTGGTTGACAGGTCCGATACATTCAATTGCCCCATACGTGTAATCCAGCACATGACATTTAGTTATCACCGTGTATGTACGTGTGTCGACTGATGCACGACTGCCGCTGTAGCTGTGTACACTCAGTGCATACGACGACCGTCATAGTCATACATCGGCGGGTCGGAGGGAAACTTCACAAAGTCATCGCGCCAGAACCGTAGCAGCATGTCGTCCGTGTGCTGAATCTGATGGGTGGCGCCAAAGTGCATGCCCGCCTCCTTGCGATTAACGGACAAACTGACGTTGTGCAGTCCGGTGTGCTGCGGTAGGTTGGAATAGAGCCCGAACAGGCGATGTTCGTTGCAGTAGTAGATAAACCACATCGTCCACATGGAATCTTGGCGGTTTTGTTTTTCGAATATTTTGTACCACCAGGTGTGCAATCGCGCCTCTGTGACGTACGGGTGGAAGGATGGATCTTTGGCGGCCATCTTTGTTTGGAACCACAACCGGAAGTGACGCCAGTGAGTCGGATGAGGTGAGCAACCCCATGACCCAGGAATGCGGTAAAGGAACACCGGTGAAGCTGGGTCTCGCTCGATCTCCACCTAATGATTGTAATAGTCCATAAGAGACGAGTATAGCCGTTCTGCTGCGAATGTAGCGTTACATGTTACTGTTTCGTTGTAAGTTAAATATTTTATTGAACTGGTGTGATATATTGCATGTTAACGAGGATGAGATGTGCATATAGTAATTACAGGTAATCTACTATGCAGGACAATTTACCAAATAATCTTACATAATCGTCGGCAGGTATCTATATCTACGTCGTGTCAAATGCCACGCCTATGTGTGACATCAGTCCAAGTGCTGTTGTTAAAACATGTGAACATATTATGCTAACACAACACCATGACCCAGCTAGCAAGACTTCGTTGGGCCGACGACGGCTACTGCAGAAATTCCATGGCTCCTTCATTGGCCCAATGGGCTTTGCTAGCTGGGAAACGATTCTTAATACCACTTTTCGAAATCTAGATAGGTAGTGCAAAACGTATCCGTTCTATACTAAACTCGTAGATGGATGTGTCAAGCTTCTAGGTAAATACGCTCACCTGCTGCCTCTTCTGGTCCAAACGAACGGCGTTGATGTCCTGAAGGCAGAACATGGAGATGTCGTTGCGATGCGCATAGAATGCTTGCACCTTTCTCAGCCAGCGGTACGCGTACGGCGACACGTCGACGTCATCCTCGACAAACAGCGCCATCTGGTTGTCGGATGGCGACGGCTGCCACGTGTCGAGCCACTGGCCATAGACGCCGGCGTGTTGGTCGTGCACTTGTACGCTGCAGGCGCCGACCGTCCACTGGAAGTCGGCGGCGACGCGATAGGTGTCGCCGTCGAATCGATTGTTCTTGTCCCGGTCGATCCAGACGTCGAGTGCGACGGACCCGTTGTCGTCAACGATCAACTTGTCGAGTCGTCTCAGACATGTGCGCAGTGAGTCCGCTCGATCCAGCGTCAGGACCAACACCAAGAAGTCTACGGATGTCGCAGAAGGACTAGGCTTGGGCACGCTGCTATGCCGTTCTTCCACGCTGGTCATCAGCAGCGAGAAGCAAATTAGCACAAAGCAGAACGATAGAAAGCCTGCTTTCAACAGTCGAACTGGAACCAACTTTGTTAAGGCTGTCATGCCGCTTGTACGAACCACAGCCGTCGTGACGACGAAGCACAGTTAACAGTCAACAATATGTTATTTGTCGTAAATTTTTGTTGTCGTGATGCCCGATACCTATAAAGACAATTATGACGAACTCATGAAACACGTGACATTATTTTAGTCCATCGCCTACTGGGGACACTTTACACTCCCTTCCCGATCTCGCGTCCGATCGGTACGGTGAGTAGGAGATCGGGGACCGAGTGGAGTTTATGCAACACGCGCCAACGTAACCCGATCTACACGGGTGGCTCCATCTACATCTACCTTTTATTGTGTTGTCCCACAAATTACATGTTTACTTAGAGCAGGTGCTATTCCTGTTTTCATTTTCCAAATAAGATCGTCACACCTTGTAATTTTTAAGTGAAAATACGTTTGAAGAATAAATAAATTGTAACATATTTCTTTGTTTATATATATATAAGTTTATATCAAAACGTTTACATTGATATGAATTGAACAATGAATTAAATTCAATGTGCAGACTTTCTAATTCCAGTTAAATTCCAAATCAATCTGGTTTTATTTTTATTAAACCAATTCTTATAAGCCACAACATTGTTGGATCAATTCAGCACCAATTCAACACCAATCCCGGAATTTAAATTACACCCAACATATGCACACTAATCCATTATAATTACATCTCCGCATAGGTCTAGATAACAGACATGACATAAAAACATTGACAATGGGACATTCCGTCTCAAATCAATCAAAATAAGAAATATTTGTGGAACTCACATTTTTTTATTCTACCAACAATTTACCAATTAATATATTGGGCTATGTAACCACATTAATTAATTAATGTATTGGTGTTACCACACATGTCAAACCATACGGATGTAGCTCGATTCATTTCTGAGTTATGACCATTTTCACTTTTGAAGAATTTTCACTTCAGGATGATGATCTGATTTTAAAATTGTAAAGTTTTGCACAAAAATGTATCTACATTTTCAGCAAATTTCAGATACATATCTTGAAAACTTCTCAAGTTAGACGCACCTGAAAAATAAAAAATAATAGAACTACGTATTCAGAAGGTTTTTCTGGCATTTGATAGTAATATTTACATAATTTTCTTACTACAGATAGAATAAGTAGTAAAATCACCTAGTTGATAATTATGTTGTAATCTGATGCGTCCATCAAAAATATTTTAATCAACATGAAGCCATTTGAATAGGGAATCCAAATATGGTGTATTACAAATGCATTGTACCTATTTTTTATATATAAATAAATTGGAATTTTATCTCTATGGCCATAACATTTTGGCTGCTATATATATAGGCAACTTTTCACTATTTCTCATATATGTAGATGTGTTATTGATCAAAATAAGATTTAATTATGTTCTAACATGTTTTATTGTTGAACTCATTCGTTGTCTAAATGTCGCACATAAAAACTCCTGTGTTAACCCCAGAAGTAGCTGTTTTGAGTAAAAACACTGAAGACACCAATATCTGTTACTATCTAGCATCTACTAATGATGGATAGTTTTTGGGTTATTGGTATTTTAAGCAGAACAAGAAATCTTCATGATATCCGAAAATATGAACAATTAAAGCACTTGTTTGTATGGTCTTAAGTCCCAAATTCGTGCGTCGCATAATTTTGTGGTAACGCGGTGTTTTATATTTATTTACATTATAGGATGTTGACCATAACTGTTTGTTTCAACTGGAATTTTTGGTCTAGTTTATACAACAGGACTGATCTACAATGCGATGTCTAAATCTAAGTCTACGGTGCCGTCGATAGTTTCGTGTAGTTTTGTTTACTATTGAAAGTGCGCATATAAAACTCTCTTTTTTTTCGATGCACTAAGCCCTTTGGCAACTAAAATATGGCATCTAATCAGTCAATAACAGTTTTATGTACGATTGCTGTTGAATATTTTTTTAACGTAATATAGATTTGGAGACCACTAACCGATTGAACGTGCGAGAACGGTGGTTTCTTTATGACGCGGCACCGATCGTATAAACACAAGAAGCGATGACGTAGCACGCAGAGAGATTGGGATCGGGAAAGGAGTCGAGATCGTGGGGATTGCAAAATTGTGATTTTACCATTTGTTTCTCAATCTATATGAACGGGTTTCGATTCGTCTTGCTACCGGTTCAAAGTTGGACAATTCCGTTGATTCTACTTTGCTTCAGTTCACCCAGCTGTATACACGAGTCCTTGGCTATAGACACAGGAGGACGTATGTGAACAAATAGTCTTGTTGGATTAATTGCAGCATGGCTGAGTGCTTCCCATAGAAGTCGAGTTAATGTTGGAATGAACAGGTCTGGAAGGGGCTGAAGTTTAACGCGCATTGAGCGGTCCCCTGCACTGGATACCGCAATATAGAAACTTTTAACACAATATTCAGACTGAAGACTTAACAAAAACAGCACACCAATGTCACTAACACACTTATCCGCACACGCCCAAAACAAATAGGGTAGGATGGGGGCAGTGAACCCCCTTAAGGGAAAATTGCTAGATTTATTCTTAAACTTATATTTTGAGGTAACTATACAGTCATAGGATTGTTGTGTGGATATAGTATGTAATGCCAAAATAATAGTGACGATTGACAAAACTAACAATAAGTAACTGTTAATAAAATATATTGTCTGGAGGGGGCTTCTTGCCCCAGGCCTGGGCAAGACGCCCCTCATACGGGACAAGAAGCCCCAGGGACGTCTTGCCCCATAACAGTAACATTATTTCGTCATTATATGACCTGTGAATATTAAAACGAAACAAACTGTTGTTAAATGTAAAACAAATGCACTATGTGTTATTGGATCCAAACAGGCAACAAACTGCATCATTTAGTTATACTCTCAGACTCGCAGTTAAGGTAGATAGAACAACGCACTTCTGACGTGCAGTCATTGTATAAGTGACACTGTACCCACACCTCCTGAGGTCTACCGTTCACGAAAGGTTCAACGTACTTCTGACGTGCAGTCATTGTATAACTGACACTGTACTCACACCTCCTGAGGTCTACCGTTCACGAAAGGTTCAACGTACTTCTGACGTGCAGTCATTGTATAACTGACACTGTACTCACACCTCCTGAAGTCTACCGTTCACGAAAGGTTCAACGTACTTCTGACGTGCAGTCATTGTATAACTGACACTGTACCCACACCTCCTGAGGTCTACCGTTCACGAAAGGTTCGACGTACTTCTGACGTGCAGTCATTGTATAACTGACACTGTACCCACACCTCCTGAGGTCTACCGTTCACGAAAGGTTCGACGTACTTCTGACGTGCAGTCATTGTATAACTGACACTCTACCCACACCTCCTGAGGTCTACCGTTCACGAAAGGTTCGACGTACTTCTGACGTGCAGTCATTGTATAACTGACACTGTACTCACACCTCCTGAGGTCTACCGTTCACGAAAGGTTCGACGTACTTCTGACGTGCAGTCATTGTATAACTGACACTGTACCCACACCTCCTGAGGTCTACCGTTCACGAAAGGTTCGACGTACTTCTGACTGCAGTCATTGTATAACTGACACTCTACCCACACCTCCTGAGGTCTACCGTTCACGAAAGGTTCGACGTACTTCTGACGTGCAGTCATTGTATAACTGACACTGTACTCACACCTCCTGAGGTCTACCGTTCACGAAAGGTTCGACGTACTTCTGACGTGCAGTCATTGTATAAGTGACACTGTACCCACACCTCCTGAGGTCTACCGTTCACGAAAGGTTCAACGTACTTCTGACGTGCAGTCATTGTATAACTGACACTGTACTCACACCTCCTGAGGTCTACCGTTCACGAAAGGTTCAACGTACTTCTGACGTGCAGTCATTGTATAACTGACACTGTACTCACACCTCCTGAGGTCTACCGTTCACGAAAGGTTCAACGTACTTCTGACGTGCAGTCATTGTATAACTGACACTGTACTCACACCTCCTGAGGTCTACCGTTCACGAAAGGTTCAACGTACTTCTGACGTGCAGTCATTGTATAACTGACACTGTACTCACACCTCCTGAGGTCTACCGTTCACGAAAGGTTCAACGTACTTCTGACGTGCAGTCATTGTATAACTGACACTGTACTCACACCTCCTGAGGTCTACCGTTCACGAAAGGTTCAACGTACTTCTGACGTGCAGTCATTGTATAACTGACACTGTACTCACACCTCCTGAGGTCTACCGTTCACGAAAGGTTCAACGTACTTCTGACGTGCAGTCATTGTATAACTGACACTGTACTCACACCTCCTGAGGTCTACCGTTCACGAAAGGTTCGTCGCATATGATATAGGCCATTCCTCCACATCGTCGCTGTGTTGACTCGTCGTCTCTTTGGCTTCGTCGCTGCTTCATTGGTTCAGATTTTTTGTCCCTCGTCTGGCCGCCAATGACTTATCCTTTAGTTTCGCATGGTGAATATAGATGGTTGATAGAGGCTCAACTAAATAACCCGTTGTACTTTTATTGTGGATAATACGAAACTACATTTGAGGACGCCCATTTTGTAGTTTATTTTTTATATTTCTTGGCAAGATGTTTGCAAAACTATATTATAACCGCGGCAACGCGTACCCAATCCAAGCCTGCAACATATTTACGGAATTGTCGGGTCAGCAATTGTGCATACTGTGCCAGCTACTCTTGAGTATAGTATAGATATAGCGACAAGTAATCTTCATCTTGGAAAGGTTTGCGAAATCGTTCTAAGACAAAACCAGAAACAAGATGCATTTCACGAATCTGTTGTCGGCATTTCGGCGTAATCGTCTGATATTAAAATAGGCTATTTTGGTAGCCTCTATGCAACAGCGCTTTGCTGTAACATGCTGCACAACTCAGTTGACCACATAATGGCATCATTTGTTCCCAAGGAAACCTCCACTCATTAGTTTTAATTTAGCGACCGAGCGGCGAGTGGCTGTTCGGTACGTCGACACGACAGCTAATTGCGTTTGTCTCGCGAACAACAAACAATGCCGGCTATTTACAACACGGCATGCAACATTTCGCCGAAGCCTACCGTAAGACGATATCATGGGCCAGTCACCACCAAAAGTTACTTGTCGGCTTCTTCGGGTATGCAATAAAAATCACTACGAATAATCTGTCCCGCCAATATTATCCACATGTTTGCAGAAGCCTACGTTTACTGGAGTACAGGCGTCATCATAAAAGACTATATATAATTGGCGACATACACACAAGCACACGCGCGCGCACGCACGCACGCACGCACGCACGCACGCACGCACGCACGCACGCACACACGCATACACAAGTACCATTGATTTTTATGTGTGTGGATTTTGTATTCCTTAAAAATACCTCCATGGCTTAAAAAGGATAAACACGCGGTAAGGCATTCCACATAGGTCGACAATCAATTTTGGGAAATGTAAATGCCTACACACAGGCCACGGAAACTTGAAAATCAAATGAAACAAAATGAACAAATGTTGTTGGACTCTCCATAAGCCAATGGTTTCCTTGTCCACTTGTCTTTGCATTGGATGGCAATCTTGTTAAATCTGTTAAAAGCACCCCTACAAAAATAGCCACCGGAGATTGAATCAGGTCACCTTCATTTTAATATCAAACAATCACACAGTCGGCAGTCTACACGAAATGTTGCGATCAATGTCATGTTAGAATCATGACGCGATACTAGGCAAACTGTACCTAGACAAATTACAACCGACTGCATTTTTAATTGCAACGGGAAATAAATTTCTATTTTTTCTCATAGCGGACCATGTAGGGGAGATCGGGGCATAATTAGTTAGCTAGTCGTTAAAATTTTTAGATAAAATAACTTTTTGTGAAAATATATGTATGATGTATTATTTGTGTCAACGAATACATGAACTTTATTATTCGTATTGATAAAATATACCACACTTATGACAGTCCATATTATAGTTAGGTAGATTATGTGAAGTTTTCCAGGCGCGGTCGACTGTAACAACTAGCCCCGTAAGCGGGGCAAGTTGGTACATCATTCGGGGCATGTTGGTCTCGGCATGGTGAATATAGATGGTTGATAGAGGCTCAACTAAATAACCCGTTGCATCTTTATTGTGGATAACATGAAACTACATTTGAAGACGCTCATTTTGTAGTTAAATTTTTGAGATTTGTTGACAAAATGTTTGCAAAACTATCGTGTAACCGCGGCAACGCGTGCCCAATCCTAGCCTGCAGCATATTTACGGAATTATCGGGTCAGCAAAGAACACATAGATGGCTACTCGACTGTTTTGGCGCACGGCAAATCAGAACAGTTGCGGGATTTTCATGTGTCTAATTGTTCATATTATGCATACTGTGTCAGCTACTCTTGAATATAGTCTCGATATAGGGACAAGTAATCTTCACGTTGGAAAGGTTTGCTGCACCATGATGAGAAATCGTTTTGTCTTACCTTCAGAGACAAAACCAGAAACAAGATGCATTTCACGAATCTGTTGTCGGCATTTCGACGAAATCACCATCTGATATTGAAATAGGCTATTTTGGGTAGCCTCTATGCAACAACGCTTTGCTGTAACATGCGACCCCACAACATTAGGCGGCAAGTTCAAACTTGGTACAATTATCTGAATGAAGAAATTACAGCTCAGTTGACCACATAATGACATAATTTGTCCTAAGTGAAACCTCCACTCGTTAGTAATTAAGTTGTATTGTTCACGTACCGAGTGGCTGTTCGATATGTCGACACGACAGCTAATTGCGTTTGTCTCGCGAACAACAAACAATGCCGGCTATTTGCAAAACGGCATGCAACATTTCGCCGAAGCCTACAGTAAGACGATATCATGGGCCAGTCACCACCAAACATATCTTGTCGGCTTCTCTGGGTATGCAATAAAAATCACTACGAATAATCTGTCCCGCCAATAGTATCCTAAACGCAATTTTTGAAGTTGTCCGCACGTCGACGATAGCAAATCCTGAATTTCAGCTTAACCTCCACTTGGCATAACCCCAAATACTACATAGCATATGTTGTTTCGAGTTTCATTTACAAAACATAAAAATGTGGATGCGTGAGATGATATTAAGTAGGCATAATGAAAAAAGTGAGTGGTAAAAAAGTCGTTGTTGTCTACATCTTGTTGATTTCGTCTTCTTAACTCCCGATTTTTGAACAGTGTGTCTGCTGGTGGACTCCCAACCAACAACTGTTTCTTTCCCCATCATGATTGGTGATAACTATATCTAAACAGTGCACGAACCAACAGGTCCTATGACTCGTGGCAGTCGCGGGCCCAGATAATACTCGAAAACTTATGTACGCCGGATGTACGTGTTTAAATTACAAATACTAAGTAGACAACTACGCACGGCGACGATGTAACATATTCTCGTAAAGCCCAGCGGTGTTGCAATAGCGGTTCACGCACGATCGCTCCGACAACGAACCAGCACTTAATCAAGATATATTTTGTATTACGCGATGGTGTGATTTGTAATGTTTTATATATGGTATGCCCAATCACCGTTTTGCATTTCAATACGTGCATTTCCTAGGTGTAAATAACAGAACCGGCCTACCTTCAGTAAAATCCATATGCGGTTATGCCACTACCTCGCAAACAGCACTCTTCCAATCGATGTTTTAATACGCGGATTATTAATGCCAGTGCATACGTACACCGCGCGCAAATGGATGTGTAATAGTGCTGACGGGATCACACGTTAAGGGCAAGTGCCACAATGCGGGACCCCGATCTGTCACCAGGTGGCGTGCTGGTGAACGTTGTCCCAGAGCCATTGGATTAACAAGATTGAACAAGTTTGTTCACCAAAAACCACAAGCTGCAGATGGCAAGCGGACAAGTATGTCATTGGTTTAATAAGACTGAACAAGTTTGTCACTCAAAGCTACAAGTTCCAGATGGCTAGCGGACAAGTAAGTCATTGGTTTAATAAGACTGAACAAGTTTGTCACTCAAAGCTACAAGTTCCAGATGGCTAGCGGACAAGTAATTCATTGGTTTAATAAGACTGAACAAGTTTGTCACTCAAAGCTACAAGTTCCAGATGGCTAGCGGACAAGGAAGTCATTGGTTTAATAAGACTGAACAAGTTTGTCACTCAAAGCTACAAGTTCCAGATGGCTAGCGGACAAGTAAGTCATTGGTTTAATAAGACTGAACAAGTTTGTCACTCAAAGCAAAAAGTTCCAGATGGCAAGCGGACAAGTAAGTCATTGGTTTAATAAGACTGAACAAGTTTGTCACTCAAAGCTACAAGTTCCAGATGGCTAGCGGACAAGCCATTGGCTTAATAAGATTGAACAAAACTTACAACAAACAATTACATACCAGAATATAATACACATATTAATCCGACGCGTGATATCCCACTCCGTACTGAGCATAGTCTGATGAACTAACTTGTTCTAGCTCGTTGTGGATCGGTGCACATCCTTGATCAGTTTCAACTTGCAAATACCTCTCTCTGTCATAGTTACTACTTATCAAAGTAGAACATAGCCGAAGTATACCTCCACATCGGGGAAAGAATCCCTGAGATTTCTCTTGATCAACGTCTGATACATCATCGCTTCTGGCGAAACTTCATGCTCTAGGCCATCCGTGACAGTTTCTGCAACAAGTACAACAACTTTCATTCCATAGAATGCCATCAATACCCGATGAACATAGTTTCACAAGTTTCTCAGTAGCCTGTCTCATGGTTCCCTGACTTCAAACTGTAAAGAAATCCAAAGCGATCACTGACCTCAAAGTTAGCTTAGGCTTGCTGACCTAAGTCCGAAGGCAGCACACCGAGTATGACAATGAAGGCGCCAACACGAACTCTCTCGCAAGGATATAAATGGGCTTCTTCAGCTCGACCGTAATCTAGAGGGTTCCTCGTGCGGGTGCGGACATTTCAGAACAACCCGTCATCCCCGATAGCTCAGCCCTGGCATTTTTTAACTCGTCGAATCGTTCACGAAATTTATATATAAATTTGCTTTCTGAAATTTCTTATTCGTGGCGTCAGCATGACGTATGTTATGAATAGCCAATAAACCGGTGAGCTTATATGTTATGTTGGTAAATAAAGCAGTTACGTGCTATCTCTAGCTATCTCTCAAAAAAGACATGTCAGCAAATGTCCCATCGCTAATAAAATACCATGACTATTAAATTTACGTTTACTAATTATTTTGTCAAAAACTGTACCCAAACAAAAGATGCCTTCTGACAAAAACGCGAACGGGCAATTATAACATTAGAGGCTGCCATTAATAACCCGTGACGCTTCTGGTGGATAATATAACACTACATTTGTTGGAGCCCCTTCTTAATAAACATTAAAGGAGTTGGATGTGTTGACAAACTGCGGAACAATCGTGTGTCCACGACAACGTATGCCCGGTCCTACTATGTAAATATCTTATTATAATTCAGCTAGTGTATGTATGTATGTATGTACGTATGTCTGCATGTTATGCTACTCCTCCCAGACACTTTGCATCTCGGGCGCCAAATTTTCAGGTTCATCTACGACACACGGTCGGGTCGTCTCATTTTCATTTTTTTCGAAATTCACCTCGCTACTACCATTTCTACGAACAATCGAATTACCTCTTGTGGTTATTACGTATAATTATCCGTAACGTTATGCAGACAGTTATGAACACACAACATCGTGCGTCTTTTCTTCGATTGTCACTAATTGCGTAACACAAGGGAAAGGCGTCGCTAGACGTTACAATAACCGGTACTATTACGTTGCAATTTCGAGAAAGATCTTCACAGGCAGTATTAAGTATCAGGATATATATGGCTATTTCTGAGAAATGTATAAATATTGCTATCGCGAGAGTCGCTTACGAACTATCAAGTTATCCCGTCCGGAGGACTGGTATTTTTTTCAGTTTAATGAATGTTCATGCCGGCAAAGAATAAAGCCTACTCCAAATGATAGCATCAGAACGTAGAGCCCACCTGTGATAGTCTGGATCACGATATGTATTTGTATTTTGTTTCGGTATGCTAGATAAAAAGTTTTTTTCACAATAGATAATATACTCCTCTAGCATAAATCTGTGTGTGCCTGTTCATCACGTACCCAATATACATAAGCCATGTAGAATATAGATTTTTGGAGGCTAGACCCAACTATTTGGTGACATGGAATTTAAGTATGACAAAATGAAATTACTATATAGGCGACATCTTAAATTTCAAGATGGCCGCCACACTACTTGAACTGGTTTTTGACGGCATCGTTCGATTACTTTCCAGTGGTGATTGTTACGAATAGTTACTAACCCTTTTTTCCAATAAAGTGAAGTATAGTTAGTTACTAATAGTAGTTACCAATGCCGTATGTCTATACCAACAACGCACTAATCACGTGAATAGTGTTCCGCATCAAAACACGTCTTAAAAACCTGTTTATTTCCACGTTTATAATAGCAGCGACTGATATATCTGATTAGTGACAGTTCACTCAGGTGTATAAATGAGTACCTGGTAATACAGACAGTGGTGGGAATGTGAATGAACAGTCTTCGCGTAATTGCAGCGTGGCTGAATGCTTCCCAGAGAAGTTGAGATGGCCTTGGAATGAACAGGTCTGCCAGGGGGTGAAATGTGAAGCGCTTTGAGCGGTCCTACGGACTGGATACCGCGCTCTATAAGAACGTACCTTTACCTGTTACCTTTAGTGACGTCTCTAAAGCGATATATCACAAAGTACAGATACATGCCCGTCCTCCGGGGGAGGGGCGGGGGAATTCGAGATAATTTGATTTAACTGTAACATATTTAAGAAATTATCTGAGAAATCTCCGGCTGACGTTGTACGTTCGATCCCCCCTTTTGAAAACCCCGAGGACGAGCATAAGATATTTAGCATCTACGCATGTCGTCATTGGGGCCGTTGACTATTATAATGCGCACACGGAGACCGTTCCCCTAAGATAAAACGCTCATAAGGAAGACGCATCACAAAATAGCGTTTTCAAATTGAGTTTCACCAAGATGCTCATAAAATCCATTATAAATTAAGGAGATAATTTGTCATAATAAGCCACACATTGTGCACATTACGCTAACCGGAATAACACGTGGTGCATAATATACCACTAATATAAAGATGAAATCGTGTAAAATTTTCGACGGAAGTACAACACGTAATTCACACGAATCTATTGCCGTGCGACGAAACAATCGCGTATCTACGCCAACGCATGGTTAATCGCGTTCGAAGTTATTCAAACGTCAGGAGCCGGTTTCACGAGACAGCGTAAGTTTAGGACCTACTAAGATTGATATGGGGCGTAATTAAGATCTACTCACTAGAGTAGTTTTCGACCGGTTTCATGAGACAAATTACGCCCTGCCGTAACTACGTTGGCGCAGAATTGACCTAGTTAGGTCACTTGGTTAGGTGCAATGTTTCGATGAATACAAATTCTTCATGCGATGCTCAGTTGAGAGAATGGCGGTTAGACACTAATCATACCGAAGATTAGCGTCAATTTGAGACATGCAACTGGACCTCTTGTTCCATCAAATGTTTCCAGAAGAAGTGACTTCTTATAGTGACAAAGGATATCCAGTCGACGTGATCTACTTGGATTTCAGTAAAGCGTTTGATACGGTCCCTCATCGCAGACTCATCTCAGAACCAACCGCTCATGGCATTGCGGCCAAGACAAACATATGGATTGAAAGTTGGCTAACAAATAGAAGACATCGCATAAGTGGTGTGGAGTCAGATTGGCAAAGAGTGATCAGTGGTGTACCACAGGGATCAATACACCCCCCAATGTTATTTGTCATCTTTATAAACGACATTGACTCATCCGTTGTACGCTCCCTCTTAAAGTTTGTTGATGACACAAAAAAAGTCGAGGGAAGTTCCTGAAGTTGAATATGCTTTCACTCTCCAGGAAGACCTCCATTCTATGTAAAAATTTAGTCAGGATTGGCAGCTATTGTTCAACTTTACAAAATGCCAATGCATGCACATTGCATACAACAACCCGAACTACGACTATTTTATGGGAGATGAGCATTAAGCATCGATATATGTATATATATATATATATATATATATATATATATATATATATATATATATATATATATATATATATATATATATATATATATATATATATATATATATATATATATATATATATATATATATATATATATATATATGGAGAAAGAGCTAGGCTAGGAGTACACATATTTAAATCACTGAAAGTAAAGGAGCAAGTAAGCTACGTAGTCAAGAAAGCAAATAGAATACCAGGGATAATCTGTAGGGCCTATACAAAACAAGCATGAAAAACATCAAAAAACATATACATCACCTTGGTACGACCCATCATCGCAAACTGCCAACATGCATGGTGCTCACATCTTCAGAAAGATATAGACAAATATGAAAGTGTGCAGAACAGGGCTACTAAGATCATCACTGGAATCTCTCTCCCATATTATCTATGATTGCGAAAATGTGGCCTCCTGTCTCTACAAGATAGGAGGAAAAGGGCTGATATGCTCGACGTTTTGAAGATTATTAATGTATTTACTTATATATATATATATACACCAAGAGGATATTCGAGCTAAACCAAACCCCCGTCCAGGAATACACACCAAGTCAATAGTACGACACCACAGCCGACTAGATACAAGCCACACGTTCTTTTCACAGCGAGTAATCAAGCCATGGAATACCCTACCAAGGCAACCAAGCGACTGTGTCAATGCACTAAGAGTAAACAGTTTCAAAACAAAATAGCAAAATTACTGTCATAATCACTGATTGAGGGGCTATATATGAGTAAGTAGGCTCCCTGCACCAAACCCTTTCAAGGTATGTTCAAAATTAACACTGCGTGACAGTGCGCCGAGAAACATGCGGCTTGTAGTTGTATAATTATAATAGCATTGACATTGTCATTACCTTGCCTTTGGAATTGCCCTGGAATTGGGTGATGACATTGAAATATCAAATTACTATTATCACTAGGGACATAGAAATCATTTTTTAAACTACAACACTGATGACTCTAAAATTCGACATTTTCGCGAGGTATTTTCCTCGTTCGATTGTCTAAGACTTGGTATCAATCTCAGTATTTCACAGAAAAACAATGTTTCTAACAATTCATTTGCAATCAATCGATTGAATAATTGTTAGTAATTTAGAATACAAATGTTTTGCACAAATTAATATGTCATTCGAATTGTTTTTAAATGACATATTATAATAAGCATACGTAAAATTGTCACGACGATTGGTTTGTCTCGTAAATGCACTGACACTGTCACTTTTGAGTCTGATTGTCATTACATTTGATGTAAAAATCATTATTCTGCTGTGATTGCATTTTGTGTGACCACGCTCTGAATTCAATGAAACAGTTGAAATATTAAGTTGTGGTTATTGTTGGCAGTTGCCCAGTTAACGTTTTAGCTTTACCCATCCTAAAACAGACGGCGTCGAGGGTGAGGCTCGCCATGCTGTTTGTGTTGAGTCATTAAACTTGTGTTCGTTTATCTTTGTTATGTCTTCGTCTTTCACGTCCACAATTGAGAACGTGAACAGTTATTGTTATTATTCTGTGAAACAGTTGAATTATTAAGTTATAGTTATTGGTATTAGTCTGTAACTTGGGTAATTATACAAATTATGCATAGACAACAAACCAACATCAAATAATCTGTTTCACAGGTTGTAAATTTGAGTAGCCAAAATGAGTAAAAATCATTTAAGTGTGACAAAGATGTTACATTCAAAGGACGTTTTTTTTTTAGTTAAATTCGAATTATTCTATAGATTTTTGGATACCCAAATTTAAAAACAATAACAATTATTTGATGTTGGTTTGCATACTTCAAATAATTGACTAAAATCAACTGCCTTGTGTTAATACAATATAAGATGCACCGAAATGGATTTGAATAGAACATGTTTGAAAGGGTTCTAAGACTTTCCCTCTGGACATTACCGACCCGGACATTAAATTTTATCTTGATGTAATGAACTGGATAGAATAGTGGCTTACACACAGAAGACAGAGAGTTATAGTAGATAGTGAGATTTCATACTGGAAATCTGTTCTGAGTGGGGTACCACAAGATTCAGTATTAAGCCATATACTGTTTTTAATATATATACATGATTTGGAAGATGACATATCTAGCAAAGTACTGAAATTTGCAGATGACACTAAAGTACTCAGAAAGATTACTAATGTTACAGATAAACAAAGTTTACAGGATGCTCTAGATAAATTAGTTGAATAGTCAGAAAAACGGCAAATGTTACTACATTTTGGAAAGTGTAAATACATACACATAGGACATGGAAACATGGACGAAACATATAAAATGGGGGATGCTGTCAATGTGGGATTACTGCTTCGAAAGGAAATAAAATGTTATGGCTAATTAGGAGAACTATCACGTATAAGGAGAAACAGCTAACTGTACCCCTATACAAAGCAATAGTTAGACCACATTTGGAATATTGTATTCAAGCATGGAGGCCGTATCGTAAAAAGGACGTAGACAAGCTAGACAGAATAAAAAGAAGAGCAACTAAAATTATTCCAGAATTAAGAGACCTTAGTTACGAAAGCCGCTTATTACAATGTGTTTTGACAACACTAGATACCAGGAGACTAAGAGGAGACCATATAGATGTGTTTAAAATAGTGAATGGTTATGAGGATGTTGATAGGAATATGTTCTTCAAACTTAAAGAAGGCAAATTACATATTTTATTGTCTTAAAGATACGTTCGTTTTTTTTTTCTAAAAACCCTCATGATTTACACATTTGTAATAATTATTATATTCGTTGCATATTAGTTTTGATTCGTTCTTCAAACGTAAAATAAAAGTCTGTAAAATAAAAAAACAATAGAACATTACTGGTTTTTCACTGGAACATTGTTTAAATCTACACAAAAACTGGCCGAGAAAGGTTGTAGTGATAAATCAGGATGACAATTTTATTAATTAAACATATATACAAACATTAATTCATGCATCGAGAAATCATCTCATACAATGGACATTCTTTGTACCTACAAATAATTACTGCTACTAATAAGATTGAAATACGCATATAGCAATCTTGTCTATACAATCTGTACTAACATATCACACACATGTGCAACACATCTAAATAGAAGAAATTATATAACATAGTGAGTGACAGAGTTACACTAATGCTGAATACCTCGACTTAGAACATATTCAAACAACGGAGTGACTATACTGATACTAATGTTAAATACATCAACATAGAACACACTAATGCACAACTAACTCTAAATGATTACATAATACGTAAAAAAATTTCACACCTGCGGCATAAGAAACAATGGAAAGGCATGTAGAGTGAGTAACGGTCGGTCGGTCGGTCGGTCGGTCGGTCGGTCGGTCGGTCGGTCGGTCGGTCGGTCGGTCGGTCGTTCGGTCGGTCGGTCGGTCGGTCGGTCGGTCGGTCGGTCGGTCGGTCGGTCGGTCGGTCGGTCGGTCGGTCGGTCGGTCGGTCGGTCGGTCGGTCGGTCGGTCGGTCGGTCGGTCGGTCGGTCGGTCGGTCGGTCGGTCGGTCGGTCGGTCGGTCGGTCGGTCGGTCGGTCGGTCGGTCGGTCGGTCGGTCGGTCGGTCGGTCGGTCGGTCGGTCGGTCGGTCGGTCGGTCGGTCGGTCGGTCGGTCGGTCGGTCGGTCGGTCGGTCGGTCGGTCGGTCGGTCGGTCGGTCGGTCGGTCGGTCGGTCGGTCGGTCGGTCGGTCGGTCGGTCGGTCGGTCGGTCGGTCGGTCGGTCGGTCGGTCGGTCGGTCGGTCGGTCGGTCGGTCGGTCGGTCGGTCGGTCGGTCGGTCGGTCGGTCGGTCGGTCGGTCGGTCGGTCGGTCGGTCGGTCGGTCGCAAAGTTCATATGGATTTTAGCCACATTTCTGATTTGATCTTTCAAAATACCCTTGTGGTTGACAGGTCCGAGATATTCAATTGTTCCATACGTGTAATCCAGCGCATGACATTTAGTCATCCCCGTGTACGTACGTGTGTCGACTGATGCAAGACAGCCGCTGTAGCTGTGTACACTCAGTGCATACGACGACCGTCATAGTCGTACATCGGCGGGTCGGACGGAAACTTCACAAAGTCATCGCGCCAGAACCGTAGCAGCATGTCGTCCGTGTACTGAATCCGATGTGTGGCGCCAAAGTGCATGCCCGCCTCCTTGCGATTAACGGACAAACTGACGTTGTGCAGTCCGGTGTGCTGCGGAAGGTTGGAATAGAGCCCGAACAGGCGATGTTCGTTGCAGTAGTAGATAAACCACATCGTCCACATGGAATCTTGGCGGTTTTGTTTTTCGAATATTTTGTACCACCCGGTGTGCAATCGCGCCGCTGTGACGTACGGGTGGAAGGATGGATCTTTGGCGGCCATCTTTGTTTGGAACCATAACCGGAAGTGACGCCAGTGAGTCGGGTGAGGTGAGCAACCCCATGACCCAGGAATGCGGTAAAGGAACACCGGTGAAGCTGGGTCTCGCTCGATCTCCACCTAATGATTGTAATAATCCATAATTAGACGAGTATAGCCGTTCTGCTGCGAACGTAGCGTTACATGTTACTGCGAACGTAGCGTTACATGTTACTGCGAACGTAGCGTTATATGTTACTGTAAACGTAGCGTTACATGTTACTGCGAACGTAGCGTTACATGTTACTGCGAACGTAGCGTTACATGTTACTGTCTCGTTGTAAGTTAAATATTGTATTGAACTGGTGTGATATATTGCATGTTAACGAGGATGAGATGTGCATATAGTAATTACAGGTATCTATATCTACGTCGTGTCAAACGCCACGCCTATGTGTAACATCGGTCCAAGTGCTATTGTTAAAACATAACATGTGAACATTTTGTAACACAACACCATGACCCAGCTAGCAAGACTTCGCTGGGCCGACGACGGTTACTGCAGAAGTTCCGTTGCTACTACAATGAGTTTTGCTAGCTGGGAAACGATTCTTAAAACCACTTTTCGAAATCTAGATAAGTAAACAAACTCGTGATGGATGTGTCAAGCTTCTAGGTAAATACGCTCACCTGCTGCCTCTTCTGGCCCCAACGAACGGCGTTGATGTCCTGAAGGCAGAACATGGCGATGTCGTTGCGATGCGCATAGAATGCTTGCACCTTTCTCAGCCAGCGGTACGCGTACGGCGACACGTCGACGTCATCCTCGACAAACAGCGCCATCTGGTTGTCGGATGGCGACGGCTGCCACGTGTCGAGCCACTGGCCATAGACGCCGGCGTGTTGGTCATGCACGTGTACGCTGCTGGCGCCGACAGTCCACTGGAAGTCGGCGGCGACGCGATACGTGTCGCCGTCGAGTCGGTTGTTCTTGTCCCGGTCGATCCAGACGTCGAGAGCGACGGACCCGTCGTCGTCAACGATTAGCTTGTCGAGTCGTCTCAGACATGTGCGCAGTGAGTCCGCTCGATCCAGCGTCAGGACCAACACCAGGAAGTCTACGGATGTCGCAGAAGGACTAGGCTTGGGCACGCTGCTATGCCGTTCTTTCACGCTGGTCATCAGCAGCGAGAAGCAAATTAGCACAAAGCAGAACAGTAGAAAGCCTGCTTTCAACATTCGAACTGGGACGAACCTTGATAAGGTTGTCATGCCGCTTGTACGAACCACAGCCGTCGTGACGACGAAGCACAGTTAACAGTCAACAATATGTTATTTGTCGTAAATTTTCGTTGTCGTGATGCCCGATACCTATAAAGACAATTAAGACGAACTCATGAAACACGTGACATTATTTTCTTCTCTATCGCCTACTGGGGACATTTTATCTGCAAACGACCTGAAGTGAAATTAGAGAGTTTTTGCAAGCGCACCGATCTCGCGCGATCGGTACGGTGAGTAGGAGATCGGGGACCGAGCAGAGTTTTTGCAACACGCGCCAACGTAACCCGGTTTACGCGGATGGCGCCATCTACATCTACCTTTTATTGTGTTGTCCCACAAATTACATGTTTACTTAGAGCAGGTGCTATTCCTGTTTTGATTTCCATATAAGATCATCACACCTTGTAATGTTTAAGTGAAAGTAAGTCTGAAGAACAAATAAATTGTAACATATTTCTTTGTTTATACGTGTAAATTTATATCAAAACATTTACGTTGATATGAACTGAATAATTAATTAAATTCATCTAAATTTCCAAATTAATTTGGTTTATTTTTATTAAATCAATTCTTATAAGTTACACAATTTTTTTTATTAATTCAACACCAATTCAGATTTGACCAACTCCCGGAATTAAAATTACACCCCAAAATTTACACACATCCATTATAACTACACATCCTCATATGTCTAGATAAGAGATATGACATGAAAAAATGGACAATAGGGAATTCCGTCTCAATTAAATCAAAATAAGGAATTCCTGTGGCACTCACTTTTTTTATATTTTATCAACAGTTTATCAATTAATGAATTGGTCTTTGTAACCACACGTGTTAAACCATATGGATATAGCTCGATTAATGTATGAGCTATGACCATTTTAGTTTTGCAGATTTTTAATTCAGAATGGTGTCCTGTCACATTCATTTTGGATATTTAAAAATTGTAGAATTTTGCATAGACAATGTGTACCAAAATACCTACATTTTCTGCACATTTCAGATACTTAACTTGAAAACTTCTCAAGTTAGACGCACCTGAAAAATATAATCTAAACTATGTATTCAGAATGTTTTTTTGCATTTTACGGTAATATTTACGTAATTTTCTTCCATCAAAAATATTTTTTTAACATGAAGCCATTTGAACAGGGAATCAAAATATCGTGCATCACACGCCACTGTACCTATTTTTTATATAAAAATAAATTGGAATTTTATCTCTATGCCCGTAGCATATTTGCAAAACATTTCACACACATTTAATGAGTTGGCTACCTTAATTTTGTATTTTTTCGATCTTAACCAATGATTTTTGATGAAGCATTTCTCTTCTACTTGCTTGTGTTTAAATGCTAGCACTATAGTAAATAAGAAAAACGAATTAAACATTAAGGTAGAATATATTGACCCTCACATAATTGGTATTACCAAATCATGGGCCAACACAGACGATGCTGAATTAGGATTGACAGGATAGTAATGTTTAGGAGAGATCGAATAGGAAGAAGGGGAGGGGGAGTTATTTTGTATGTTAAAGTATCTATTCAGGCTTATGAAATAAAATTAGAAAGGAACACAGATTATGATGAAGCTGTTTGGTGCAAAATAGTTTCAGGAAATTCAAAATTAACTATTGGAGTACTTTACCGAAGTCCAAACATAAACAAAAAAGATAACACAAAAACATAACATGTTATAAAGGAAGTTAGTAAAGGGGAATGTATCATAATGGGAGATTTTAACCATGGACACATACAATGGAAATCTCTAGAGAGTACGGGGGTGAGGACCAACAATGTCTATTTTTAATTCAGGATAGCACGTGCTAGAACCAACCAGGGAAGAAAAGTATTATATATAGTTTTATCGTCACACAAAGAATCAGCGGACAATGTAAAAATACATGAACCATTGGGTAACAGTGACCACAATTAAATATATTTTGACATCAATGTAAAATTAGAAAGTAAAAATAAAAAGCGTGTAGGAGAAACTTCCACAAAGGCAATTATAAAGATATGAGAAAATACTTAGCAAAGCTAGATTGGAATAACATGCTGATGAATAAGACCTCAATTGAATGATGGAATATTCTAAAATATGAAATTGAGAGTATCATCGATCGATTTGTTCCCTTGAAAACAACAAGGAAACGGTATAGAAAGAAACACTCGTCAAAATAAGCTATTAGAAAAATAGTGTTTAATCAAACTATGTGGAGGGTTTATATGCGTACCAGAAAGGATGAAGAATATGCAAATTACAAAGAGGCAATGAACCTAGCTACAACTGAAATTATAAAATGTAAAAGAATCTTTGAAAAAAAATTGGCAGGTAATATAAAAAATGACACCAAGAGTTTTTATGCTTATGTAAGTAGTAAACAGAAAGTTCGAGATAAGGTCGGACGATTGGATAACAACAGAGGAAACATAATTTCAGACGGGTTTCAAATGGCAGAGGTCCTGAATGAATATTTCAGCGCAGTTTTACCACAGAAGATATCAGCTCACTTCCAGTTCCATTTACTAAATTTGAGGGCAATAAATCAGAACATTTAGGGCAATTACTTGTAACTCCTGAAATTATAGAACATTAAGAAGATGAAAGAGAAAAATCACCTGGAGTTGATGGGATACCACCAAAACTGGAAATTGTTGAGCAAATTAGTACACCACTTGCAAAATTGTTTAACTTGTCACTAGAAGAAGGAATAGTTCCTTCAGAATGGAAATAAGCAAATATTACGCTGCTATTTAAGAAGGGATCGAGGAACAAGCCAGATAATTACACTAATTAGAGACCACATGGTGGAATTCCTTGTGAAACATAAATTAATCAATACATATCAACATGGGTTCCTAAAAGCAAGGTCATGTCTAACCTCATGTCTAATCTCTTATGTTTTTTTTTGGAGAAATTACAAAGTGGGTAGATTACGGGTCACCAGTGGTTGTTATCTACTTAGATTTTCAGAAAGCTTTCGATAAAGTGCCACATCAAAGATTGTTACTTAAACTAAAAGCCCATGGTATAGGTAATGATGTAATTAACTGGATAGAAAAGTGGCTTACACACAGAAGACAGAGAGTAATAGTAGATGGTGAGATTTCAAATTGGAAATCGGTTTTGAGGGGGGTACCACGGGGATCAGTATTAGGCCCTTTACTGTTTTTAATATATATATATATATATATATATATATATATATATATATATATATATATATATATATATATATATATATATATATATATATATAAATGATTTGGAAGATGACATATCTAGCAAAGTACTGAAATTTGCAGATGACACAAAAGTATTCAGAAAGGTTACTACTGATACAGATAAACAAAGTTTACAGGATGATCTAAATAAATTAGTTAAATGGTCAGAAACATGCCAAATGTTATAACATTTTGGGAAGTGTAAATGTATACACAAAGGACATGGAAACATGGACGAAGAATATAAAATGGGGAAAGCTATACTAGGTAGAACCACACAAGAAAAGAACTTAGGAGTAACATTTAATGCTGACATGAAATTTTCAGAGCAATGTGGGATTGCTGCTTCGAAAGGAAATCAAATTCTAGGGTTAATTAGGAGAACTATCATGTATAAGGAGAAATAGCTAATTATACCCCTGTACAAAGCAATTGTTAGACCACATTTGGAATATTGTATTCAAGCATGGAGGCCGTATCGTAAAAAGGACGTAGACAAGCTAGAAAGAATACAACGAAGAGTTACTAAAATCATTCCAGAATTGAGAGACCTTAGTTACGAAAGTCGTTTATTACAATGTGGTTCGACAAAACTAGAGAACAGGATACTAAGAGGAGACCAAATAGAAGTGTTTAAAATAGTGAACGGTTATGAGGATGTTGATAGGAATATGTTCTTCAAACTTAAAGAAGGCAGTAGAACAAGAGGGCACAAAGCAACATTAGTTAAGGAGCAGTGTAGGTTGGACATGAGAAAGTAATCTTTCTCAAATAGGGTGAAAAATGAATGGAACAAACTGCCAAATGATTGTGTTAATGCTAGTAGTGTGAATATGTTTAAAAATAGAATTGACAGATATTTGATAAGGGCGGGCTACACATAGATGAGAAAATTGTTGGACTCTCGATAAACCAATGACTTCCTTATCCACTTGCCATCTGGAACTTGTTATTTGGGGTGGCAATCTTTCTAAATCTTGTTAAATCTACTTAGGGGGTATCCAAAACAATTGTTTAAATAATCTTCTTGATACAAACGAAACTAATGAACCCCAATTGATACGCCTTTCCTCATATTATGATATCGATAAGTTGCACTTGTTATCAAACAGTAATACAGATAAATTTAGTATACTGGGTTAAAATATACAATCCATAAATGCTAAGTTCGGTGAACTTGAAATATTGGTTGAGCTCTTCAATACCATTAAATTTAAATTTAGCATTATATGCTTACAAGAGTCCTGGAAATCCGAAAATGAGAATTTATCTCAATTCAGTTTAAATTGATACGAATTAATAGCTCAAGGGAACAACTGCAGTAATAAAGGTGGGTTAATAATATATGTAGATAAACAATACAGTTATGCAGTAAGAATGAATATCAATATGTACGAACATTGGGAGGGGTTGATAGTTCAAATAACTGAAAGCAACTTATTAAAGAGTATTACTATTGACAACATATATAGACTACCAAGATCATATAATGAGAATATAAACAATCATCGATGAATTTTCAACGACTTTTTGTACATTGGAAAATAGCAGTAATCTCATTATCACAGGGAACTTCAACATTAATTGTCTCAAAGTTAACGAAAATGGAATATATTATTTTATACTAAGACATCATACAGTCTATATCCTAAAACAACATTTCCAATCCGCTTCACTAGAACCAATGGAACATTGATAGACAACTTTTATTTAAGTTAAATAAATTTGTATGAGACAGTACAGCAGTTATCTTCACTAAGGCTCTTTCTAATCATCAGCCATATTTCCTATGCATGGATATCAATCTGAAAGCTAAACTTCCTCCTAAATTCGTAAGAGTAAATTTACATAAAGTAGCAATGCATAATGTAAAAAATGAACTAAACTCTGAAGAAATCTACAACAAACTAATAAATGGCCTAAGGCTGATCCCAATTTAAATTACAACATAATACATGAAGGAATTATGCGAGCAAAGGATAAGCATATGCCTATCAAATTCACGAAATTCAATAAGCATAGACATTGTACTTGGATCACACAGGGTCTTCTAAAATGTATCAAATATCGAGATTCGCTTGATGAACAATTAAGAATGTCTAACCCAAACTCAGCAAACTATGAGATAATTCTCACCAACTTTAAAACGTTTAACTCAATATTAAAGAAACATATTCGTGCAGCCAAACAAACGCTAGAACGACATTAGAAATACTTGAAAATCATAAATGAAATTCTTTCTAAAAATAAAGGAAACAAAATATTTTATTTTAAAGAAAATGGCATTAATATAACAGATATAACGGATATTGCAAATAAATTCAATAAATAGTTTACAATGTAGGTCAAATTATTGCACAAGAAATTCAATATGATGGCAATAAGGATTATAGTTATTACTTAAAAAGCGAGTTGACTCTGTTTTCAGAATTAATGACGTAGACAAAGGTTGTGATGGTATTTCTTTAAAACTGTTAAAAGTAATTGAACCTACCATCATTAAATAATTAACCCTATTATTAAACCAAGTTATAAATACAGGTATATTCCCTGACAAACTCAAAATTGCCAAAGTTATTCCTATTTTCAAGAAAGATGATTCGTCACTATTTAAAAATTATATACCCATTTCTCTCCTTCCTACTATTTCAAAAGTGGTAGAGAAAACACTTTATAGCCTATATTTCTATGCATATTTTAACGATAATAAATTTTGTTTGGAAAATCAATATGGATTTAGACAAAACCACTCGACTGAATATGCAACACTTGAACTAGCAAACAAGAATAATTACACAAATGGATAAAAATGACTTACCTTTCAGCATTTTTATTGACCTCTCAAAGACATTTGGCACTATTGATCGTTCAATACTATTAACCAAATTAACATATTGTGGTGGATCTTCCCGGAATTTACATAAAAGCTATTTAAATAATCGACGTCAATACGTCGAATTTGATAATGCTAAATCTGATACCTTATCTATAAACATCGGTGTACCGCAAGGATCTATCCTTTGTCCCTTTTTATTTATAATATACATAAACGATTTCCCAAAAGGTAGCAACATTTTTAACTTTATTATGTATGCCGACGACACCAACTTATTTAGCACCATCAAATCATGACAATATACCAAACAAAATCAGTAATACATATATGAATGTACGACTGCTATCTATTATAATTTATATTACATATTATCACGAATATCTTAATATATACATTCAAATATTCCTGCATACTCTTTCTCCCTCTGCACACACGCACTGTCACAACCTTTAGTATAAATGAGTTAGTTAATTATATTCCATTGGTGGCTCCTATGAGAGGGACTGTAAAGTCTTTGTAGGAGTCACACACACGCACGCACTAGCGCACACAGACACGAACATCCACATTTAAATTAATCGTGCAATATTTATTAATTGCTCAAATACGGCTGTGCCATGAAGACTTAACAAGATTGCAATTCAAGGCAAGATACTCAGATAAGTGGACACCGAAGCCATCGGCTTATCGAGAGTCCAACATATTTTCATCTATCTATCGTTCTGAGATAGTTGTCAATGTTGTTCATAAACACGTTCACGCTGCTAACATTTACAGTACTGGTTATAAACTAGTACTATAGGCTTCACACGTGAAACAAAGCGTTCAATTGTTGTGGTTAAATACATTCAGTTTATTCAGTAAACGTCAGTATACGACTTGCTAGCTAAGTCATCGGGGCGACCTGCCCGGGCGTTGTTATAGTTGTAACAACTTGCCCCAATACAACTGTACACTTTTTTGTAGTTTATCGCACGTCGACGATAACAAATCCTGAATTTTTAGTTTAACCTCCACTTAGCATAAACCTAATATAGTATATATGTTTCAAGTTTCATTCACGAAACATACAAAGTGGATGCGTGAGATGATATTACGTGGGCATACCGAAAAAAGGTAGTGGCTAAAAAGTAGTTTTTGTCCACATTTCTTTAATAATTTCATCTTCTTAACCCCGATTTTGGACAGTGTAACTGCTGGTGAACTTCCAACCATGTACTGTCGATGATGCCTCCATATATGTGTTATGTTTTCGGAAAACGACCCTGTAATAACCTGCCCCTATATACAACTAGCCCCGGTCTTTCCTATTTCTGATGCATAAAGGAGTCTTCTTTCTGGGTAGTAAACCGCCATATGCACTCTTGCTAGGCGCTGAGCTACTGATATAAATACGCGGTAGGATCGAATGGTGCGCCTATGAAACCACTGTAATAAACACGTAATTCATCAAATCGCCAAGTTCGATCTCTTTCCGCATCGTGAATGGTGATAACTATATCCAAAACCTGCGCAAACCAACAGGTCCTCTGACTTGTGGCAGTCGCGGGCCCAGACGACCCCGAGCCTGCAGTTATTTCATACGCCGGATGTACGTTTTTAAATCACAAACACTATTTAGACAGCTATGCACGACGACGACTCTACATTTTCAAAAAAAGGTCATGCAGTAGCGAGTCATGCTCGATCACTTCGATAATAATAACGACAGCAACACTGTTAATAAAAGAACGAACCAACACTGAATCAAGATATCGTTTGTATTACGCGATGGGGTGGTTTGTAATGTTTTACCTATGGTATGGCTAATCACCGTTTTGCATTTCTATACGTGCATTTCCTTGGTATAATTAACAGAACCTGCCTACCTTCAGTAAAATCCGTATGTGATAATATGGTCAGAAGCGGTTATACCACTGCCTCGCAAATCAACTCCTCCACTCGAGGTTTTAACACGCGAATTGTTAATGCCAGTGCATACTTACACCGCGCACAAATGGTGAGGACCCGATCCACGAACCTGGGTGTCGTAGGGCGAGTTCAAAATGGCGCTTGCCGGCAGGCGAGAGCGTGTTAAAATGCGATATGTCAACGTAAATATTCACAACTATTGATGCCTTTCTTGTAAAGGTGAACAAAAGCAGCGTTCCAGAGACGGTCCTTGAGCAGTGCGAGACAGCGGTGCCCTCCACCTCCAGCAAAGTACCACACTGTTTATGTGCCCTACTGACCGAGACGGTAGTTTATTGTCGGTCACTGCTGGCACTCTTTGCAGTGGCCTACGAGGCGCCGTAGCGGCAACAGGGGTGGTGAAACGGCAAAACCTGTGGAGTTCTGCAAGAATCGCTGAGTCCTGCAAGAACCCTAGAGTTCTGCAAGAACCGTCGAGTTCTGCAAGATCCGTCGAATTCTGCAAGATCCGTCGAGTTCTGCCGAGTTCCGCAAGAACCGCTAAGTCTGGTTACCACTGAAAATAGCGCAGTATGATGTGCAGTGACGTAATGCCGCAAAAACATAATATATTAGGGCTTATTCGTTTTGTCTCTCCGACCTGTCCGCGGAGCGAAATGGGCTATTATTTTTTTACGCGGAGAGGTCACGTGATCTCTCCGCGTTAAATAGAACAGACCGGTGTAACGGGCACTGAGTAGTCCCGTGCCGAAAGTATGCGGAAGTATGCATTTTGCGTATGGCGCATGCGCGCGCAAACGTAGTGGCCGCCATGCAACCCGCGTGAACAACGTGACCTCAGGTAACCCGATCAACTTTGACCCCGTGCCAGGCGTATGCAGACGTAGCGAGACTAATGCAGATTCAGCTGACCCACATGACCCCCACGATGTTGACCTTATTTTGTCAGCGAGCTCGTCACGCGAAGCCTTTTTAGGAAAGTTGAAAGTCATTTGATTAGAACGTGGAAAGTGATGGAGAATCAGAAGAAATGTAGTCGAGACGAAAAGTACAAAAAGTATATGGAGTGCATCAAACATTATTTGGTGAAAAAGAAACATCTTGCGAGTGACAGGCGCATGAGAAATGCTGTATTGAAGGCAACGAAAGATCACCAGTAGACGGTGAGTAGGCCTATATAACTTTGAGACCCTTATATATATATATATATATATATATATATATATATATATATATATATATATATATATATATATATATATATATATATATATATATATATATATATATAATTACAACTGCTTGTTTGTTTACATTTCCAGACAGCAGCAGAACCTGTGAATGAGCCAACAGCCATGCCTGCTACTCCTCTAACTACCAAGCATCCCTTGGGCCAAGATCCTAATCAAGAACCCCGGTCAAAGTCATCATTTAGTAGAACATCTCATCTCTTCTCACCAAGACAAATGCTGCTACCGAAGACAACCTGGACGTTCTTGTTGCAAAGTTCTTCTACTCACGCAATATCCCCTTCACTGTATCAGATAACCCAGGGTTATATATATATATATATATATATATATATATATATATATATATATATATATATATATATATATATATATATATATATACATATATATATATATATATATATATATATATATATATATATATGTATATATATATACATATGTAGATATATACATATATATATATATATATATATATATATATATATACATATATATACATATATATGTATATATATGTATACATATATATACATATATATATATATACATGTATATATATATGTATATATATATACATATATATATATATATATATATATATATATTTACACTCTCCCAATATATATATATATATATATATATATTTACACTCTCCCAAGTCTATTATTTTAGTTCCTCTCCCCATTCTCCGCTTCCGGTGACTCCGCGGTCGTCTAAAAGAATACGCCCTTACACACATACTAAAAGTTACCATAACAGAGTAATTTATATTTAACTATATTTTTATGAATCACTCACAAAGTCATTCTCACGAAGGACAATAAATGGGAAAAAAATCCTGTAAATGCTACCAACATAAACGTGCTTAAAAATTAAGTTTACATTTAAAACGACAATGCCACGAGACGGCCTGCAGAATACATAACGAATTCAGTGCAAGTTTGCGTGTGAGCTGTCGCGCATTAGTGGTAGAGCGTTCGCTTTATATTTGGAAGATCCCGGGTTCAATCCCAGGTAGGTCCGATTAAACTTTTTTTCGCTTAATGTTATTATTATTATTTTTTCAATCATATTTAATGCAATATTCGCTTTTGTTAATTTCGCTGATTAGCAATGTGTAGTACTGATTATTTCTAAGTGTGGCTTAGTAGCGATTTAATATTTAAACTGGTTATGACGTTAGCAAATAGGAGGTGCAGCTAGAAACTATTTTATTAACAAATTTAAGTAGTTTTTGCAATGTATGCCTTTTTAAAATAAATAATATATGTGATTCCTTATGAAAGTATCACAAATGGTCATATTTTGAGGTTAGGTACAACTGGTGCATACATTAAACATTTATAAATCTTTATTTCAGTCAGATTTGGTGACATTCTTATGTTTGCAACTGGGATGGAGACATTCCCACCCATGGGTTCACGTTGCTTTTAAACATGGTCATCTTGCAGTATCTCATCATTGTATGCTACGAATACTTGCATACATTTTGACAATTATCAAACACTGCTGACAAATATAGGGTGAATGATGAGTAATAGACCACATTTCATTATAATCTGATGTGCAATAAAACATGACAATGTTATAAGTAAACCCATTCCAAAATAATTTGTTTTATTAACACATTTTTAGTAACAATAATTAGTTATATTAAAAAAAATATATAAGACATAAATGACATTTTATACCAACTTTGTGGATGAACTATAACAAGTATGTCAATTATAATGAACTCATAAGGACCATAATCAGTGAAAGTGTTTGGAAATGAATAGCAATTTTTTCAGTAATGAGCACTATTTTTACTGTGTTTGTATTTTTAACATATTCTAGTAGGTATATTGAAAATAGTATCACCTATTGAAATTGACAGGGATCTAACGATGACCTTATTTTTCATTATTTCACCACGTTTATTGTGTGTTAATTCAAACATTTGCCGGTGCTAGGAGCATTATTTATCAATTGTCATCTTATTTACAAGACTCAAAACTTTTCTTTGACCATCAACATGGTTTTCGACCCAAGCATTCAACAGAATATGCTGCACTGGAATTAATAGATAGGATTATAACCCAAATGGATCAATTTGAAATATCCATATACATATAGTTATACCTTTCAAAAGCCTTTGATACCATTGACCATTTAATTTTAATTGACAAAATAAAATATTATGGTATAAATGGTACAAATCTGAACTTATTCAGTAGCTACCTTAATAATCGTAAACAATATACTGAAATTGATAATATAAACTCAAACATGTTACCAATAACAACTGGCATACCATAGGGCTTAATTTATAATCTTTAATAAATAACGAACTTTTAAAAATAAATTAATGGCTAAAATGAAACATTGCAAAATCTAAATATATGACATTCCAAAACGCAAATAAAAATGTACAAATGCTTACTATTAAGATAGATAATATAAATATTGAACAAGTCAATGAATTTAATTTTCTAGGTTTAATTATTGATACAAATTTGAACTTGAAAAGACATATTGAAAAAATTTCAAACACATGTTCTAAAAAGATTGGTATTAAAAAAAAGTGTTATCTCAACAAATTAAAACATTAATATAGAATTCATTAATTGTACCACACATTAATTATTGCATCATGGCTTGGGGTTTTCAATAAAATAGAATAATAAAACTTAAAAGAAAGCTTTGAGAATTATTACCTTAAGTAATTATAATTCCCACACAGAGCCACTCCATAAAAAAACTCAGCATGTTAAAAGTAGATGACATTCTTAAATTACAATAATTACAATTTTATTATAAATATTTACATAACAATTTACCAGTTTATTTACAAAACTGGAGGATAATCTTCAACTATTACATATATACTTATGACACACGAATCAACAATGAAATATATACTTATAAAACTAAACACGAATTTGCAAGGAAATGACTTCGACATAATTTACTATTTTTACTTAATAATATTCCCAATATTGTTAACGAAAAACTTAATACACACAACTTACAGGGATTTGCTCAGTACACTAAAATTAATTTTTTCCAAAATTAGTTTAATTGTAATGTGTAAGGTGGCTCCTCCATAGCGAGTCTCCTGACCCCATTTGTTTATTTACCTTAATATATACCATGTTTACTTACAACCGTATACACCTGTATTATGTAAAATTATAATTCAACATGGATATATATATATATATATATATATATATATATATATATATATATATATATATATATATATATATATATATATATATATATATATATATATATATATATATATATATATATATATATATATATATATATATATATATGTGAAGTGTATGACGGGTAAAAATGTTTGAGCATAATCATTACATATTGTTGTCGACGACGATATACAAACACACATACAATAAAATACAGTGTATAATAAAAAGAAGATTATTGTTATTTACTAACATTTATATAGAGCCATATATCCGGGACCAGTCCGTTCACAGGCGGTTACACACATTATAAGATTTACATGGAATTATAAGAAGAGTTTAAGAAAAAATATATATACCGGTAAATGTAATCTTAGACTAAGCTTAAATAGACTAGCTATATTAAGTAACTAATATACATGGCGAAGTGATTGAAATATTAAAATTATTAAATACATTGCAATAATACGCTAAAATTAATTAAAATATATCACATAATAAATACATAAATTAATATATTAAAACATAAAATACATGTTCATCAAACACATTTCCTAAAGCACAGTTCCTCAGTAAAAGTAAACCAGCTTAAAAAATTAGTTTTAAGGAGAGTCTTGAACTTAGTCAGATTAGTCATAATAACCCGTGGCGCCTCTGGTGGATAATATAACACTACATTTGTTGGAGCCCTTTTTTAATAAACATTAAGGGAGTTGGATGGGTTGGCAAACTGCGGAGCAAACGTGTGTCTACGACAACATATGCCCGGCCCTAATCTGTAAATATCTTATTATAATCCAGCTAGTGTATGTATGTATGTATGTATGTATGTATGTATGTATGTATGTATGTATGTATGTATGCATGCATGCATGTATGTATGTCTGCAAGCTACTCCTCCTAGACGTTTTGCATCACGGAGCCACACTTTCAGGGATTCATCTACGACACGCGGTCGGGTCGTCTCATTTTATTTTTTTTCGAAATTCACCCCGCTACTACCATTTCTTCGAACAATCAAATTACCCCTTGTGGTTATTACGTATAATTATCCGTAACGTTACGCAGACAATTATGCACACACAACATCGTGCGTCCTTTCTTCGACTGTCCCTAATTGCGTAACACAAGGGCAAGGCGTCGCTAGACGTTACTATAACTGATATGGCTATTTCTGAGAAATGTATAAATATTGCTGACGGGTCGCCTCAGTTTAATTTTTTTTCGAAATTCACCCCGCTACTACCATTTCTTCGAACAATCAAATTACCTTTTGTGGTTATCACGTATAGTTGTCCGTAACGTTATGCGAACAATTATGTACACAACATCGTGCGTCTTTTCTTCGGTTGTCCCTAATTACGTAACAAAAGGGCAAGGCGTCGCTAGACGTTAGTGTAACTGACAGTATTACGTTGCAATTTTTAGAGTTGGATTCCCAGAAGCCATAAAGAAATAGACCGGCAGCACCAAGTACCAGGGTATACATGGCTATTTATGTGAAATTTACATTATTGATGTTAACTACCGGCTCGCGCATGCGCAGATACAACAAGCAGATAAGTTTTGACGACGGGGCACATTATAGCACGACCCCGTGACAAAAATCAAGTGGTGTTCGCAAGTGGCGCCACACGGTGGATATGGAATCAACCAAGTGATGCCAGTTTAACAAGATTGAACAAGTTTGCCATTAAATACCCAGGTGGTAAGTGGACAAGGAAGCCATTGGCTTATCGAGGGTCCAACAATGTTTTATCTATGTTCATTTATTGTCCTCAGTGAGAATGAATACTTTCTGATATCCAATCTACACTGATCCAGTTGGTCGCAATAGACAATGTATTCTATCCAATGGTCCTTGTTTGTGGCGCCGTAATGTTGCTTTGTGAGAAGTTTATCGGTGTCATGGTCACAGCCTGGGTGAAACTTTATCTGTCCCTGGCAGCAGCATTTCATGTTTCAGATGGGTATTTAATGATTTCTCATCTCGTTACCAGAACAACAAGTATTAAGCAAGTTTGCAGCCCAACGCATTCCGCTATAGCGTAGAATACTGATTGGCAGTCATAGAACTGCTCTATCGAGAATTTCTTCAGTTGTGATTTTGTCATGTTAGAGAATGTGTAGCATCGTTCTAAGGCATCGCATATGGAGAGTGTTCAATCTTCTCTCATGCAGGGTTACGTTGGACAGTTTTAATGGTTGTTGAGTAGTACTTTGAATAAGCAAGCTTCGTATATTAGTCCTACATTTGTTGCGAACAGTGAGATATATGTCTGACAAGACAGGTTCAGAAAGACGCCTTAGCGCGCGTCTATGCGCGCGTGTGTGTCTGATAGTGTGCGCGCATATGCTGCGTGCGTGAGTGCATGCGCGCATATATGTGTGTGTCCGCGTGAGAACGTATGTGTGTGCGTGTGCGTGCTTGCGTGCGTATATGTGGGGTGAATGTATGTGTGCTTGATGCACATATACCATACGTACTATGAGATAATATATCCAACAGACACGTTCATGCAATATAATATATTTTAATGAGAACATTTGCAATCATTATCAACATATTTCGTTCGACAGTTTCGCATCTACGAGCCGAAGAGACATCGGCTGGAGACAGCCGGCCTGATTTACTTCCAGCAGAACGGACTTCTGTAAGCTCTACACACAGCGTCGCCGTTCGAGGCGCAGCTACAAGAGCAACACTTCCTCATGAAGCATTTCGGTTTGAACAAGAACCTTCTGTAGCAGGCTGCGACGCACGTGCAGACGCCGTTCGGGCACGACCTCATGCAGGATTTTTCTGAAAACAATAATAATAATATATTTATTTCCAACATTACATATATGCAGTGTATATACATGCATTGCCAATGCAGAACATTTCTAGACACAGCTCATTTAAATCATGTATAGTTAAAAGATGACAACACAACAACTGGCACTAGTTTCTCTGCCGTTCTCTCACGTTCTCGTTTTGATCCCGGACAAAATTAACGTTGACAAAACGTTTTTACAAGGAAGCAACTGAAGAGACTAAAGAAGCATAACCAGACATTACCAGATACATGGATGACTCTCATTTTTGTATTACTACTACTACTGCTTCTACTGCTGCTGCTGCTACTACTACGACTACTACTACTACTACTACTACTACTACTACTACTAGTACTACTACTACTACTACTACTACTACTACTACTACTACTACTACTACTACTACTACTACTACTACTACTACTACTACTACTACTACTACTACTACTACTACTACTACTACTACTACTACTACTACTACTACAGCTGCAACTATAGCCATCACCACAACGACAACTACAACCACCACCACCACCAGCAGCACCAGCACAACCACCACCATCACAACCACCACCACCACCACCATCATTACAACCACCACCACCATCACAACCACCACCACCACCACCACCACCACCAACGCCACCACCACCACCACCATTTCCACCACCACCACCACCACCGCCATTACCACGTGTTGCATTTTTAAGTAGTTCACAAAAACACGTACACAAATGATTAATATTGATACTTACGACAAAATTTCACCGGCTTAATATCTGAAATAAACGACGCATATGCAATTACATGTTCTTCATTTGTGCCGTTGTAATGTCGCTTATTCGAATAAGAATGTTGACTAAGTACTTTAAAATAATAACTGTACGACAAACACACATTACAAGCCACATGGTTAACGGTTCATTCTAAAGCACAAAACATGATATGTTGATGTCAAGCAAGTAAAGCGATATAATATTAAAACATGATAAAACATGATAAAACATGATAAAACATGATAAAACATGATAAAACATGATAAAACATGATATGTTGATGTCAAGCAAGTAAAGCGATGTAATATTAAAACATGATAAAACATGATAAAACATGATAAAACATGATAAAACATGATAAAACATGATATGTTGATGTCAAGCAAGTAAAGCGATATAACATTAAAACAAAATACTACGAGAATTTCACCTGAAAAACATTGTCATCCTTACACAACATATTAAATGTCCGTAATGTGCATTATATAACGCTAGCCTCGTTACCATTATGCAGAGACAATATATTGCAGTTTCAATGGAACAGACTAATGTAAAACACCAAAATCAATACAGTTTGAGGCGTGAAGCGATGTTTTATTGACAGCTAATATGAATATAAGAAAACTACTTACCGGACGGAAGACTGCCAAGCTACAAAGTAAAGATGGTGTTCGTTATTAAATGTTATATTGCATATGTACAACTTCCACATTATTACAGACGGGTGTGTGCGTGTGTGTGTTCGTGCATGCGTGAGTGTGTGCGTGCGTGAGTGTGTGTGTGTGTCTGTGTGCGTGTGTGTGTGTGTGAGCATACGTGCGCGCGTGCATATGCATCAATGTTTTTTATGTATACACATACACACATTCTCATGTATGCACATATATTACAATCAATACAGTTTATATATATATATATATATATATATATATATATATATATATATATATATATATATATATATATATATATATATATATATATAGTTTACAAACATAGGTCTACATACATACTTGAACACACGCAAACATACACGGTACTAGTAGAACTAGAGGGCATGAGGTAACATTAGTAAAGGATCAGTGTAGATTGGATATCAGGAAGTACGCGTTCTCATAGAGAATGAATGGAACAAATTAGCTACAGATTGTGTAACTGCTAGAAGCGTGAATATGATTAGAAATAAGATTTTACAAATCTCTCAGGAGGGCGGGTTACATGTAGAACGTAGATGAAAAATGTTGGACTCTCGAGCCAATGGATTCCTTGTTCACTTGCCATCTGGGCCTTTTCCTCGGATGGAAATTTAAAAAAAAAACGATGTTGAATTCAAGCAGCTCATTTGTTCGTTTATATACTCTAGTAGAAAGCCATAATAGTCACATACCTGTGCGTCGACTTCGTGTTGCTGAAGAACCACCATGACGACCAGCATCGCCAACGCAGCTACCAACTTCATTGCCATCTTCGTAACGTCAGTCAAGGCTTGTGTGAGTCGACAACTCGGATAGAAGAGATGTGGAATGCAGACGTCGCTGTGTCAGGAGAATATGACTTCTCTGTGTTGAGATCCCGTCTTTTATAGAACAGTTGACAGGTGTCTGACGTGTAGGCGTACATGAAGGCATGTGCGTCATCACGATATTGACTTGTCACGGCTACTTGTTCGCGCGAAGGGAGGTGGAATCTGGCACGATTTGTCTCTATTCACTTTGCCATAGGTGTGGCTGAATGACGTCCATCCAACAATAACTACATATGTCAGTGCATGGTTGTAATTTCTTTGTAGCTGCATACAAAACCTCTAACTACCTTCCGCAAAAAAATAAAAACATATTTATGATGATTCGACATTACATTTCCACTCTAAATCTTGAGCGGTCCATCGCTTTGACGATAGCTTTTACGCACCACTCTTAATTATATACTGCTTACCGATTCTGGTTGCTTGTATTACGCCTATGAGCTCAGGTTCCTGAGGATCATAGGCGTTATAGAAGTTTCTTGTTGTTGCTCTTGTTGTAATAATAATAATAAAAGTTATTGTCATTATGAATTGATGATAGGATAGGTTCCGAACATAGCACTCAAACCAGGAATAGTGTAGGACGTGTGCAGTTTTCTTACCAAAAAACTGAACACTTTTCTAAAACAAACCGAACCGATTCGTGATCCGTGGATATCTGACACCTGATTTATATGTATGACAGTGTGTTCATAATAGAGGATGGCGTAGGTGCCGTAGAAAAATATTGCAGCACCATAACATCTTGCAGAAAGATGAATAAGTATACCATGCGAAAAGAGAAATGCATAACGTGCGTTAATGGTGTTTAAAAAAGTCAAGACTTTGAACATAAGAAAACAGTTTGAGAGAGTTTTTTCTACATAGCATTATGACCTATTATTAAAAAGGTGACATTTGAAAAATGGAATGAGACAAAACTAACTCATAAGAAGAACTTTGACATGAGTAGGATATCGAAGGCGGTGACGAAATCGAGGGATCACACTATACATATAAATTGTACTAACGCCGCTATTAAACGCGGGAAATTTGGGGATGCTGTTTATAAGTTGCTGTAATATATGGCTGCGCATTCATTATTGTAACTGAATGTCCTTGTCGCCGCCATTACGAGCCATTAATCACGGCGTGCACAATAATCAACGCTCCAAAGCCAGGCCATTGTGATTAATAGTTATCCAGGGTCAACATGACCGAAGTCAATTCTGCGAAAAATTTATGTTTGTGACACATAGCTACACAATTAAAAATGTTAAATGTTACAAATTTATTCGAATTCCCCCTTCAATGTTGGCCTATCATCACCGCCTTAAGTCGCAAGTAACTATTGTCTACGCCACTGTAGGCGATTAGCAGTTCTAATTGGTGAATGTTAGGGCATCCTTCCATTACATGTCTATCAAATCAGAGTTAATTGACTGACGAGATAGGTGTCAATCATACTGAGAGGGGTGAGTTAGAGTCTTGTACGCCCGATATTAAAAAAATGCATACGTGGGGCTTTAGTACGCTTTGTACGAATAGGTAAATGTCGACAATTGTGAACGACCCTTAGTCAGTAGAATAACAATTGTAGTGCATTTCAAATATGTTATACTGGACATGACAACGCGACAATTACACATTTCATTGGCAATGTAGATTTTCCGGAAGCATTGCCTTCACCATTGCTTCAACACTAGTTTGTATTCGAATTCCCCCTTCAATGTTGGCCTATCATCACCGCCTTAAGTCGCAAGTAACTATTGTCTACTTGTATAGGCAGCTCACCGCCACTGTATGCGATTAGCAGTTCTAATTGATGAATGTTAGGGTACCCTTCCATTACATGTCTATCAAATTAGAGTTAATTAACTGACGAGATAGCTGTCAATCATACTGAGAGGGGTGAGTTAGAGTCTTGTACAAATATATAATATATATATTGAGAATTTATCATCAAGATGTTGGTATTTGCAGAACAAATTGCAAATACAAATTCACGAGGAATGTTAACTTGAGAAATAAGAATGTCTGAGGAACTATGAAAGCTGACATTAACATAAAATTCATATTTGACGAATTTGTAAAGATAATAGTAACATATTTTTATTAAACAGTATGCCTGAAGTGGTCACACACACACTATATATATATATATATATATATATATATATATATATATATATATATATATATATATATATATATATATATATATATATATATATATATATATATATATATATATATATATATATATATATATATATATATATATATATATATATATATATATATATATACATACATATATTACATACATTTTCAAGTTATATATACAGGTGTATACAATTTGCGGTAATTTCCGGTAATTTATATATATATATAATATATATAATATATATATATATATATATATATATATATATATATATATATATATATATATATATAAATTACCGGAAATTGCCGCTAGATTGCGAGACGGTTGTCATTCTACACTGACGTATCACTCTGGAAAAAAATCGGAAGAGGTGAAACTACTAATTTTTCGAAAGAACACCCATACAGACGAATGCCTGAACTTTTCCTCACACCATCCATTACACCTGAAGATGGGGGTGATCCGTATGTTACTAGTCAGATGCGAATCACTTGTGACAGAGGAGGAAGATAAAGAGAAAGAAAGAGAACACATCAAGAAAGCTCTAACGAGATGCGGGTATCCACAATGGACCATATCAATAGTACAGAGAAAGATGAAAACAAAGAAGGAAGATGACATCACGAAAAAGACAGTGGAAACAGACAAAAACAAAGGTATGGTGGTACTTCCATATGTCCACGAATTATCCGAAACGACATCACGGATCATGAAGAAACACAAGGTGAATACAGCAATGAAGCCTCACAACACCATCAAAAGGTCACTAGTAAGACCTAAAGACAAAGTCGAACCACAAAAGATGTGCGAAGGGGTGTATTCCATAACGTGTAAGAACTGTAATGCCACATACATCGGAGAAACGAAACGTACCCTAGGAACCCCCATCAAAGAACACAAAGAAGATGCTGAGAAAGCATCGGGTAGCAGACCCTACATCAGAAGCAACAGAAAAACATAGGAAAAAGAGATGTATAAATCAGCTATCACAGATCACATGATTCAACAGAATCACATCGTAGACTGGATGGGGGGGAGGGCAAATTTGTAGACCGAGAGACGGACTGGAGAACAAGAGGCATCAAAGAAGCGATATGGATAAGAAAAACCAAAGACAGCATGAATCGAGATGAGGGCCGATACCGACTCTCACATATCTACAATGATCTCTTGAAGGGCCACAGAGGGCGCGGCCGCGAGGGGAGGGGGGTGGCACACCAAAGTAATACGTCTGCGTAGACTACCGTGTCTCTCCAGCTAGCGGTAGTCGTCTGAAGAAGATTGCTGATAGCAGTCGAAACGTCACGGGAAGAAAAAGGTAAACTGACTGTGAAATAAGTAAACAAATTACTCATCTTTGTAAACATGTTTTCACATTAACTTTATTGTATTAATTAATTCGCCGCGGAAACGTTAATCAACGAAACATTAAACGATACTTTAAACGTAACTTTGTCCTACATGGAAGCTCTTGCTTAGACCAGTCTGTACACAGAATCAGCATAGCGCCTACTAGATGATGAGTGGCACCGATTTGGTCAAGCAACTTGATTTATTACGTTAGGGTGCAGTTGCTTGAGGTCACTTTGACACAAGTTGACCGGTGGGCACCTAGAGGTCACATTGGGTGGCACAGGCTGCCACGTATTGTCTGTTAGTGACACATGAGTAGAAGCTATCCGAATTAAACCACGATACCTCTGGTCAACACTCTACGTTAAATGTACACCCCGCAAATGTGTAATTGATTGTCGTGTCAGCATGGAATGCATCGTACCCAGTGCCATATTTTAAACCGTGGTACAAGTGGTGGAGTTGTACCAGGCCCCCACAAAAAGAGGCATCCACCAAATCAATTATAATCCATCTTATTAGCCGATTATAGTCTCACTTTGCTTCGATCTCTGTTCAACTCCTCGATCCGGTTTCATGAATCGGCGGCGTAAGTCTAGGATTCATATTGGACGTAACTACGACTCACTCACTGCCGTAGTTTCCGAGCGATTTCATGAGATCACTTACGGTCTCTCGTAACTACGTCGGCGCAAAATTGATGGGAAATCCCTATATAAAAAACAGTAAAATGTAGGCATATGAGACATAAAAGTGCAATTTTTTAAATATTGGCTCTATGTACTATTTTTTAAGTAAGCCTGTGCATATTAAATGCATACAATCTCTAAGTGTGATTTTAGCAGACATTGCGACATTTTAAAACTTTGAATCTCAACAGAACGGGGCCCCCGTTGCCTATCATTTATCATTGCCGCTTCCTCGTATAACACTGTCAACAGTGGAAAGAGGGAACGCAAAGCGAATTTCACGGACGCTGAAGTAACGCTGCTACTTGAGTTGTATACGCGACACTCCTATGCATTAATAGATAAATGTCGAGTCCTAGCGAAATAAGCCACACGTCCAAATTTGAAAATATACAGTTATCTATATCATTGGAAAGAGCAGTTATTATGCTGTCATATGATGCATAACATAAAAACATAGCTCACTCATAGCCGAAGTTATGCTGCAATGAACATACATGGGGTAGAAACGTTGAAACTGAGAAAAACGCATTTGAAATTCAAGTACATGTTTATTTAAAATACGTTAGTTACGTAGATCTTACGTTTTGTTTTATTTTGCACAGTCTATGCATAACGTATTATCCAGTGTCCTCGGAAAATACGAGCTCAATGACGTAACAAAACCAATGGATTAGGCATTCCCGTGACCATGTACAATGCGAAAACCCGTCAACAGATGGATGGACGTGCCAAGAAGCTAAGGACGATAGGAAATATTAAAAAGATAGATTTTGAGATGACGGTGAAATGACACTACATTTCCTGCTGATTTAACCCTGAGCGGGAGTGTATTCCACAGAGTTAGTGCGGCAACCAAAAAGCTCGACGATAGAAGCTCTCTGGGCTATCTTGCTGGAGTGAGCATTGAATGTAAATATGCAGGTTGTTTGGATGAAAGGGTTTGATAGGTAATTGTACAGATCTTGAAAATAATGCGATATCGCACAGGGAGCCAATGCAATGACAACGTGGCACTGATCGAGAGAGACGAGGAGATCGTGTAACTACTCTAGCTAATAAATTTTGGACACGTTGAAGTTTTGCAATATCCTTGATAACAATATTGTGACGGAGGGAATTGCAGTAGTCAAGTCTGCTGCTAACAAGAGTTGTTGCAATCGTTTTAGCGACATATACCGGCGAATATGGCGAAGGTCACGGGTATGAGAAAAACAGCAACGACACGTTTGGAAAATATTTTGTCTAAATTTGAAGTTGTTACCAAAGGTGACTCCCAAATTCTGTGCCGAGGCTACAGGTGTGATATTATCACTCAGGAAACGTGTCGGGAAAAACCATCACGCTGCTGTGGAGTACCAATGATGAGAATTTCAGTTTTGTCTGCATCTAACTTTAAATTTCCTGTCAGTCATCCAGTGGAAGTTTTCATGGAGACAATCGCTGAGCTGGTTTAGGGAGTGATTTGTATCCCGGGTAGCCAAAGAAATGTAGATATCTGTGTCATCTGCGTAAAGGTGGTGATCCAGGTTATGACCTTTTATAACAGAGATAAGTGGCGTAGTTTATAGAGTGGAGAGCAAAGGCCCGAGCACAGAACCCTGGGGGACACCACACGAAGTGGGGAGTGCGGCCGAGAAACAGTTCGTTATCTTTATGGTTTGGTATCTATCAGTTAGGTAAGATGAAAACCAGCTCAGAGCTGTGCCAGATATGCCATACCACAATGATTAGCGTTTAATAAGAATGTTGTGATCTATGGTATCAAAGGCGGCAGACAGATCATGCAAGGTAAGTGCTGCTAGTTTGCCTCTGTCAATGTTTAGGGTAACGTCATTGTGTACTTTTAAGAGAGCAGTTTTTGTAGAATGAAAATGTTTGTAAGCTGATTGTGACACATTAGATAAGCAATTTGAGCTGGTGTGAGACCTTAGACGACTTGTTACGACTTTTTCCAGTATCTTGGAAATAAAGCTGAAATTGGAAACAGGTCTACAACTGTTTAAATCTTCCTTAGGCATAGATGTCTTCTTAAGAAGTGGATTGACATGGGCGTGTTTGAAATCATCCGGAAACAAATCGGAACATAGTGATGCATTTATAATATCCGTTATCAATTTGAGCAATATATCAAGACATGCTTTCAAGAGTATGGATGTTAATGGATCAAGATTACAGGACTTATTTGGGGAGGGCATTATTATGTTCCTCACTTCGTCAACTGTGGCAGGTTCAAACGATGCAAAGAAATTACTCGTTGAGAGTCCACGTTTACAGTACTTAAAGTATGACATGTGATAGCCGAACGGATAAGACTGATTTTATCCTTGAAATGACTAGAGGACGAGTCACATAGAGACTTGATTGAAACATGATAAGGTAGAGATGGAGCAGGCCGTCTGTGTAGAATGTGATTTAGCTGACGTGGACTTTCAGAGTTATTTGATACCATAACTGTGTAATAATCCGATTTACCTTTGGCCATTTGTACGTTGCAGTAATGACACTGTTTTGAATAACGCGATCTGTCCAAAGAGTGTGATTTGCGTCATACACGCTTAAGATAACGACAGCGCCTTTTATATCGTAGAATATCGGGAGTCATCCATGGAGCGGGTGGCTTTTGTGACACCGATTTGGATCTCACATGTGCATGTTTGTTAAGTAAAGCCTTGAGTACTTGATAGTATTGTCCACACATATCGGATAGGAGTCCTTTTCGATATTTGATTATGTCGGATTTAAGGATGTCAACCTTTAAAGCAACGATGTGTTTAACATACCTATTCATAAGATTAATAATTGTATGAATAGGTCTGAAAAACCCATTGTATTTTGACTCTACTGGGGTTCTAGAAACGTTAACATCGACAATGACAGTGTGGTGGCTTGATAAACCATCCGCGACTGTATAGGTGTCAGGATATTGTTGTTGAACGCATTATCAAGAGGTCGAGCCATGCGTGTCGAAAAAGTAACACGTTGTTTCAAATCTAAGGATACCAAGATATCATTAAAGGTAGTTGATATTGCTGAAGGTATGTCCAAATGAAGATTAAAATCACCGAAAAAAATTATGAATGCATAGTTGCCAAATTTTCCAACAGATCCTGGAATTCTTCAAAGAAATTGGCTGGGTATCGTGGAGGGCGATGCACCCAGACGAAATAAGCGGAGAAAGAAGAATCTGAAATTTCAACACAGATGGATTCAAAACTAGAGTGTTTAGGTTTCGAATGTAAATTAACTTTTAGCTGTTGTGATAAAAAAGCCAACACCACCACCTCGTCTAACTGAACGTGGTCGATGATGGAAGGTATAACCAGAAGGAGAAATGTCGGCAATGCATGCGACTGTATCATATGTCTCAGTGATATACATTAATAAATCACTAAGTGATGCTGTCTTATCCCGAACTGATTGTACGTTTGTGGTAGCCAACTGAATGTTACGCACGATAGCAGACCCATGATTGAGACTTAGGTCTCCTGCTAGCAGTAGAACTATTGCTAATTTAAATGTTGGCGTAGAGAGGTGGATTGGCAGTAAATTGCGATTAAAACAAAGGTTAAGACATGGCAAGCTGTGCAAAAAGGACAACGAATTTTTTATTCTCGTGGGTTGGGGAAATGTTTAGATGACAGTCGACCGTTGGAGGGTAAATGGCTTGTATTCTCGTGGGTTGGGGAAATGTTGAGATGACATTTAACAGTTGAAGGGTAAGTAGCTTGTGTTCTCGTGGGTTGGAGAAATGTTGAGATGACAGTCGATCGTTGAAGGGTAAGTGGCTTGTGTTCTCGTGGGTTGGAGAAATGTTGAGATGACAGTCGATCGTTGAAGTGTAAGCTTGCACATGGCAAAGCCATCACCTCTCGAAGCCACTGAAGAGGCTAAAGATAAAACACACCATAGTAATAGCTGTGACATTGTCTTGATGGCAGCCTAGTGTCCTCAAATTATGAATTTTATAAAATGATATCAATATATGGATTCTAAAAGGGACGGTTTAACAACGACAATAAAAATAAACTATGTAAAAACCGTTCGCGCTCAGCATAGATCAACAGCATTAAACCCGTATAGGCACAGTATGCGTAGTGTTGCGTGCAGAGTGCCAAGACGTACAATGGATAATCTATAATCATTTATTTAAAAATTAACTGATGTCAGTTTTCATTTGTCGAAATATATGGGACACATCTTGCAGTGCTGTGAGTAAATTGAATTATTATTAACCCTGACATTTCTTGATTCGTGGTGACATGTACACGGATAGTGGTGTTATACATTCTAGATAAATTGTTTGTGATATATGATTAGTGCATATTTTCAAGAAGTATACGTTTTAATGTTAATGGTGTCTTACTTTGGTGGATTTGTTAACTGTAGTTGTGTATAAGGTAAATCTCAATTTCTAAACCATGGATGTATGTGCAATACTGAGTTGCTTGGACTGCTATTGAATAAAATGTCTTCCAGTTGTCTGTGTCTGTCTAGGTTTGCCTATTTGCTTAAAATTGCGATACCCTAAACAAACGACCACGTCGAGTAAGCTTACGCTGGTCAATATCAAACGTAACGTTACGACCAAAAGGCAATGTCTAACTAGTCGTAAGTTGACTTCGTGAAACTCCACCACCAGCATCGCCAACGCAGCTACCAACTTCACTGCAATCTTCGTAACGGTCAAGGCTTGTGTGAGTCGACAACTCGAGTAGAAGAGATGTGGAATGCAGACGTCGCTGTGTCAGGAGAATATGACTTCTCTGTGTTCAGATCTCGTCTTTTATAGAAAAGTTGACAGGTGTCTGACACTCTAATTCCTCAGCGGTCCATCACATTGACTTGTACTTTTACGCCCTCCTAGTCATGATATATTGCTTACCGATTCTGGTTGATTGCATTACGCTTCTGAGCTGGGGAATGATCGGGTTCGGGTTGTTGTTGTATTAGTAACAGTAATAATAATGATGATAATAATAATAATAATAACATTTACTATTATCATGAATTGGTAGAAGGATAGGTTCCGAACATAACAAATAGTATTGGAAGTGTGCGGTTTACTTGCCAAAAACGTGACATTTTTCTAACACAAACCGAATCGAATCATGATCCGTGGATATCTGATTCCCGACTTATATGTATAACAGTATGTTCTTACCAGACGATGGCGTAGATGTCGTAGAAACATATCTTGCAGCACCATATGATTATGCAAAAAGATACCATGCGAAAAGAGAAAAGTACAACGTGCGTTGATGGTGTTCAAAAAGTCAATACTTTGACCATGGGACAACAGTTGTATCAAAAGATTGAGAGAGTTTGTTAGTGAGCATTATAGGGATAACGTACAACTACAAATTATTATTCAAATTATGTTTAAAATTATGCTTAAAAACAAATTGGGCACATATCTCCGGAGGTAGACACACGTAGACGAATACTGATGGACTCTCCATAAGCCAATGGCTTCCTTGTCCACTTGCCATCTGGACCTTTGGCTTGGGTGGCAATGTTGTTAAATCTTGTTAAATGCTTGTTAAAAAGGTGATATTTGCAAAATGGAATGAGCAAACTAACTCATAAGAAGAAGGCAAATTTGAGCAGGATGTCGAAGAGGTTGACGAAAGTGAGGAAATTAGGGGATGCTCTTTATAAGTTACTGTAATATATGGCTGCGCATACATTATTGTAACTAATGGTCCTTGTCGCGGCCATTACGAGCCATTAACGACCGCTTGCACATTAATAACCGCATCAACGCCAGGTCACTGTGACTTATAGTTATCCAGGGTCAATGCAACCTAAGGCAATTCTGTGGAAAAAATTGTTTGTGCTAAACAGTACACGCCTTAAGGATTGAGGGAATGCAGCTATACAATGGACCGGAACAGAATGGCGGATAACAGAATCAGCCAACTTGTTCTGACCCGAAGTGTTTCTATTAAACGGAGTCAACTGTATTGTCATGTGTGCGTTCTAAAAATTAATAGGGACTGTAGCTGCATATATAATTAAATAATGCATACACATGCACGTACACACACACACGCACACGCACACACACGCCAACGCGCACGCGCACACGCACGCACACACACATATTCAGCCAATATTACCAAACAAGTACTACTTACTAGTCACCGCGAAAGACACGTGAAACGCACTAATGCATCTACGTGGAACCGACCGTCCGCCTGATACTGAATTGAATCTCTTCACCAATAATCAGCAAATAAACAGGGTACATATAATCACATTTCAGGCTGTATATTATATTGATGACGCTCTGAACTGGAAATATCAAACAAATACGGTGAGATTAAAACTGTCGAAAGTTGCAGCAATAATTTACGAGTCTCATTTATAGAATGTATAAGTTAGTATGTGGAGTCAAACATCAGGAACATACGTGCATTCGCATTTCAACAATTATGCGTTCCAAAGTTTGTAGATACAGTTAAGTTCAAGATGACTGTTGTTATACCTAGGGGATTTCATAATGAATTACCATGTAATTTACAATTTTTTTAACCGTATGTATCTGTATAGGGTACTCGACAGAACGATTCATTTTGTATAACTCGATTCGATTTCGTACTAATGTAAAATCCATGAGTATCTCCATAAATGGCGCGAGATTATGGAACTCCCTTAGTCCCACTTGAAAAATCATACAAGCATTTAAAAAGTGCTACAAACTAGATATTATCGCTACGTAATAGTCATCATTTAGTTAGCAGCGGTTGCAAATTGTTATATGTTGTAAGTAATGTAACTGTAGAGTTATGTATCATACTAGTTATGAATTGCCTGAGTTGTGCTGCAATGACACGACGTTATATGACTAAAACTACAATAATGGTTGGTGGTGAACCATAAATAGGTATCGCACTTCAGTTCACCCTCTTTCCAACTTACCATTTTTTTCATATTCTTGACTGATTTACACATGCTGCAAATTTGGTAATAATATGTTGTTCTTTCTAATATTTAACTATGTGTTGGAAATAAATGATTTATTGATTGATTGACATGCAGGGATTATCATAGGAAAAATAGCAATGGGCCAACTGGCCCATGCAAACAAAATTGTAAGGTTCATTTCCACAATGATTGGGTCAATATATTTTCAACCGTAGATTTGTTACCTTTGTAGATGCGTAGGTAAGTTGCCTTTAACAATTGTTCACATTTACCATAAAGCGTACTAATTCTCAGTGCCCGCTCCCCGAAAATTTTAAATGTTGATAATTTCCCACATTGAAAAATATTTATGTTATGACCCAGTACACGCAAGTATGCAGGACATACGATAATAGCAATAAGAATATGTTCGAAAACTGTTGTCTGTAACTATGTTTTTGTTTTTCTAATTATTCCATGATATCATAAATTATTATTGATAATTGAATCCCCAAGATGTCAGACTATATTACAGTGTGGTTCATCATGATTAAAACAACAGTTACACGTTTGTGGGCTAGGATCTTTTATTTTAAAGTAGGGCGTTGACAAGAGGCGTCATGGGTTATTTCTGGTAGCCTCTGCTAATTTGTCACTAACAAACAATACGTGGCAGACTGTGCCGCTCGTGCTTAACAATGTAACCGCTAGGTGGTGACCGGTCAACTGGTGTCAATGTGACCTCGAGTAACTGCACCCTAATGTAATAAATCAAGTTGCTTGAATAAATCGGTGCCACCGACCATCTGGTAAGCTCTATGCTGATTTTGTGTACCATATAGGACACAGAGGAAGTTACGTTTAAGCATCGTTGTTTTACGTTTCCTTGGCGAATTAAATATTAAATAATACAATAATGTTAATGTGAACACACGCATATGTATATATATATATATATATATATATATATATATATATATATATATATATATATATATATATATATATATATATATATATATATCCATGCAAACATGTGTTCACATTAACATTATTGTATTAATTAATTCGCAAAAGGAACGCAAAACAACGATGCTTAAACGTAACTTTCTCGGTGTCCTATATGGTACACAGAATCAGCATAGCGCCTACCAGATGGTCGGTGGTACCGATTTGGTCAAGCAACTTGATTTTGTTACGTTATAGTGCAGTTACTCGAGGTCACACCAGTTGACCGGTGAGCACCTAGCGGTTACATATATTGTTCAGCATGAGCGGCACAGATTGCCACGTATTTTTTGTTAGTGACAAATGAGTAGAGGCTACCCGAAATAATCCATCACGCCTCTTATCAACGCCCTATTTTAAATGAACAGATCCTAGCCGACAAATGCAAAATGTATTGTCGTGTCAGCATGGAATGCATCGTACCCAGTGCCAGAGTTTAAACAGAGTCGTACCAGGCCCCACAAAAAGAGGCCCCCACCAAATCAAGTATAATCCATCTGATTAGCCGCCTCAAATTGACGAACAGTTGGTGAAGAGGACGTCATAAAATACGGACGAGAAGTTTGTGACATAATTATACTAGTAACGCCATCTAGCTGCAATTCTTGCTTGTCATTGTATTCTACACTGTATTATTTTGTTTGTCATCGTACGCTGCATTTTCTTGTATGCATGTTTATATGCCGTCGTCGGCAACAATCTATGAATTCCTATGCTCAAAAATAGTTGAATTACGACATGAGGTTACCTACAGGCTCTGACACAGGAACTGTACACTGCCCAGTTATCTGGTCTGCAGGGCACTGGTATGAGGGGGCATTCTAGCAGATATTCCATCGTTTGGGGGTCTTCCCACAGTCACGTTCAATGTTGGCAACCTGGCTATACACGCATGCTTGCACCAGGTGTCTGCTGCGCCCGACACCAGCCTGAGGCGGCTGAGACACTGTCAGGTTGGCCACGGCTCTCTGGCTCCGTTCTATTATGCAGCTGGTTGGTTTACAACCCAGGGGCTTAACAGCACAAAGGAAGCTATTCCTGGACTTCAACCTCTTGGGTGCTGGTTCACATTGGAGGTGGTGGCGAGGGTCACTCCTGCTTTGTTCTCTCTGTTTGTGAGAAGGGTGTATTTCTGATCGATGGTGGAAAATATACCACGTAGCAGATAGAGGTCGTCTACTCGCATTGGTTTGAAACAACAAGTAATAACTCTAAACGCTATGTTGAAAATTGGGTCCAGCTGTCAGTTTGCGTCCCTATTACCACACAATTGACACCTCGTAATTTTTTCGCTGTGCAGTGGGCATGGTCGCTTACGAGGCCGTCATACTCACAATTTGCATTTCTATTCAATTTAATAGTCACCTCCAGCCGCCGTTAATTTCTCCTCCCGGCATTTTTATATCCCGAGTGTGCACAATTTAGACGCTACCGTTGGTGGCGCTGTAATCTGCTTAGAAAATTTAAGAGCCCCTATTGGGTTTTGATCACTTAAACCATTACCACCGCAGTCGCCGGACATGGTGTCATCAGCAAGTGTCGTGTGCAAATATTACTTCAAACCTTTTGGACTCTGGCCAACCCAAATTAGATTCAATGCTCGAGAAAAATTGTAAAGTAGAAGCAATGAGCGATAATCAAGGTTAACTGGATTTGAAGAACGTGGCATCGGATTTCAAGCGCGCCGATTTGCTAACATTGAAAGCATTGACATTGTTAATTATAGGTCCTACATACGCGAATACATTATGCGTGGCTAATCAGTCGGTGTTTACCAACCGGTGAAACTCTATAGCAAAATCCAAAATACCAGACGGAAACAATAATTTGGATAATGTTATCCAGGAGCAAAAAAGTGATGTCAGATTGACCTACTTCAAGTAGACACATCATTGGAGTGTCGTCTCTGTTGTAGGCGTAGGCGATCATCGCCCTCTATTTCCCACGATCACAGGTGTATTTCAACAGTTCTGTTGTGCTATTTCCTAGCCAGGCTGTTAAACCATCGATGATTTTAATTAACTGCCAACGTCTGCTTCTTTTCCCCTATATATTTTTGGTAGTCACTTGATGTTCTCTTTCTCTGTTTCTCATCATATGGCCTACGCATTCTGCTGGTATGTTTCAGATTCTGCAGATGATCCTCCTTTTACTGTTTGCTGTTTTAAGAATTTCTTAATTTCTTTTCTTTTCTGTTCACGGCACTCTGAGCTTTTTCTCCACACTTATGTTGGTCTTTTTCTTATTGTTTATTCATTAAACACGAATCACAACCGTACAGTAGTTTGGACTGAGCCGCTCTGTCGAATTGAGAGTATTTAAATTAGGTAATGTTAAAAAACCTGGACACAACAAACCTGGATGGTATTGATGACGCTAGCATGGAAGACTCGTTAATTAATAATGATTAATGTTAGGTCAAGTAGTCTTATTCAGTATGAATTCTGTGTGGTTCTTGCACAACAGACGGGATAACATCTGCTTTATAATATGTTATATCAGGGGATTATTTTAATTGCATGTTGCAATTGTCATTGCAATAGTAAGTTAAATGTTAGATGGGCCTGGGTGTCGCAGCTAATATATCAATCAGGTAACAATGTATACAGTGTTGAGTATAATGTATATTCGTGAGTAATTTCGCATGTGCCAACAAGCAAAGAGGATGCATAGATCCATGTTCGGCCATGTGTTGCGCATGCTCGATGATACCCCTGCGCAACTGGCCCTGCAGTTTGCGGTTGCAGGGTCAAACTGATACAGGAGCCGAGATAGCAGGCACACCACCAACCTAATTGATGTGTTGCGATCAGAACTTAAAGAGACGGGCGTCAAACTGCAGTTGGGCAGACTCAGAGAGATGGCGACTGCCGGACAAGATGGCGCGGACTATAGGACTATAGGGGAGGGGGACAGGGGAGGGTCTGATTACGACATTAAGATGTCTCCAGACTATATATGTTGCAGGAACAATATTCTATATACATAAATCAAGTTCACGTGTGCATAAACCTAAATCTAATCATTTAGAATTCTACCCTTGAAATCAACTTTCTCTGTGACACTTCCTGTATGTATAAGAGCTTTGAATCATTGCCTTTAAAATGTCGACACGAAATAGCTGCTACATTGGTATTTAATTTTACATACTACTAAAACGTATTGTGTTAAAACACGCATTAGGTGTAAGGCAGTAGAGAATAACCAAGAAATAGCAAAGTTAGAGTGGTTTGATCAAAACATTTATGATTTAGTGGAAATTCGATGTTTTACTGTAACAAATTGGAGCATTCGATGTCCAGAGACACCCAGAAAGCAAGTGAATCGACAGTTACCCCATCTAGCGGATAATGCAGAGTCTAATCTCTTAACTCACACATATGAGTGATTCCGAGTTACGACCACAGTGTGTTCAGACTCCTCAGCAGTGGCGCCACTCAGCATAATCATCACTGCCACTACTTGATTATAGATTCAAGACGAACAGTTGCGGAGTGGTATAAATAATTAGCTGTCATGGTCATTGTAGAAGTACTTAAAATAGTGAACGGTTATGAGGATGTTGATGGGAATATGTTCTTCATACTTAAAGAAGGCAGTAGAACCAGAGGACACAAAGCAGCATTAGTTAAGGAGCAGGGTAGGTTGGACATGAGAAAGTACTCTTTCTCACAGAGGTTGATACATTAATGGAACTAACTGCCAAATGATTGTGTTAATGCTAGTAGTGTGAATATGTTTAAAATTTAATTGACATATATTTGATAAGGGTGGGTTACACATAGATGAGAAAATTGTTGGACTCTCGATAAGCCAATGGCTTCCTTGTCCACTTTGCCATCTGGAACTTGTTGTTTGGGATGGCAATCTTGTTAAATCTTGTTAAAAATCTTTTTGTTTACAATTTGTTACGTCATTGTCTCTGTGAGCTTGAGTAAATTAACATAGTTTAAAAAACGAACGTTATTGTGTTTCTAAACACATTTTCAGTACAAACACTATTAAAAATTGTATGGAATTAAAACTGATAATTTTGCTTACCAAAATTAGGAGTATACCAAATGAAATAATGATGTGCATAATCTGCTCATCTAAAGTTGTGGCAGTAGTAAAATAGTGAGTGGTGCCACTGGTGGGAAGTTTACATTTTGTTCGACCATTGTTGTTTGGCGTTTACTCGATACATCGCTGTCATGACGTGATTGTTTTGTAACTAAGCAATCATATCACGTGAGTTGCGGTCGCCTAATTACGTGACGATGACGTCATCGCTGTGAATCGGCACTACAAAAACGTGGTGGCTTTGTGGGAGAGAGTCGAACTGTCGGTCGAGGGTAAAGTCTTTCCAAGGAGACGATAACAGCCGTTGGTCCCTCCTACAAGGTATCTATGCCTGGGGAAGTAAAACAAATCCCACAAATGTGCAACAATGTGCAACCTACTGTGGACAACATCTCGGATGAGCCATTGTAAAGCGTCTCTTGTGTGAATAGAACGTCGGGTGGTACTTGGTGATGAACTGTTGTCCTGTGATCGCAGGTTCTTTAAAGTCGATCAACGTCATTCTATCATTCTGTTTTATTCCCTGCTGATGCTAATTTGTCGTCGCCGTATCGTCACTTATGTAAGCATTACCTTGAGTGTGGTTTTGTTGTTCTAATGGATAGCACGTGTCAGAGTAGATTTATGGAATCCATGTCTCCTCTTTGTTGAAGTATTGAGTCGGATCATTGTTTTTTAGGAGGCTTAGTGTGGAGAGACGTGGGTAAATAAGGATACTTTTGTTTTACTGTACTGTGGCGACTGCCTTCCTGTGTTATTGTAGTCATTTCCTCTTCTCGTGTAGAAGTTATTGTAGTCATTTCGCTGACAGGCGAACTCACACATGTCATGTGTCTGTCACTGTGTCACCGCATTCGTTTGAATGACAGGACATGCGAATGCACATGTCACACATTCCCTGTCAGTTTCACCAGTCCTTTGACCAGCATGATAAGCGAATCCACATGCCGTGTCATTTGTCTGCATTCCAGTAAGCGTCATCATAGTTATTTGACAGAATAGCGATTGCACGTACAATATATCCTGTCTCGGAAGATTCTGCATGGCCATTTTTGTCTCTTAAGGCAGGTGGTCTCCCTCAAGAAGTTTTCTTAGAAAGTCAGTACTTCAATGTATTTCGCCTGCTGTCAAATGTGGTGTCTCACGATGATCTTTTGTTCCTATAAAGAGCAACTGTGCTATCAGTCCATCGAAATTTCGGCTGTCGGTGTGTTCCAGTCGCTCCAACAGGTGAAAATAACGGTCACGTCGCAGTTTTCCTGCCCGTGTCATTGCAGAATTTTGGTGGACATGAGACAAGTCAGCATGCACGTCGTGTGGCGATATTGCTACTAGCGTTGGTTGACTGGCAGGGCAGGCGGCTGGGAGACTACAACAGACACGGCTCCAATTGTAGTTTGATAACAGCAACACAATTACAAACCTTAACATGTTTCTATGTATACAGTGTGCAACGTTTGGGTGTTTCAAGTTAATTTACTTTGGAAAATACTTCTTAAAATATCTCCTTCTCCAATTGCCTTCTACACGAGAAGAGGATGGACGGAATAACGCGATGACACAGTTTGCGCTGACGGAATTATGCGAGGATGAGCTAAAGAGAACACACTGGAAATATCATCAAGAGGGTCACGAGATATCGGCCACGACGAAAATAAACAATAGTGATAAACAATCGAATACTAGGTCACGTATGCAAACTACGCTAAAATTACGCAACTTCGTTTTTTATTAGAACAACATAACACCGAAATCGTCGAACAATATAGAACCGATATCGTAACGCTGATACGGCTCTCTCTCTCTCTCTCTCTCTCTCTCTCTCTCTCTCTCTCTCTCTCTCTCCCCCTCTCTCTCTCCCTCTCTCTCTCTCTATATATATATATATATATCTTTCTCTTTTCTTTCTCATTTCTCTCTTTCTCACTATTTCTCTGTCTCTGTCTGTCTCTCTTTCTCTCTTTCTCTCTCTCCATCTCTCTCTCTCTCTCTCTCTCTCTCTCTCTCTCTCTATATATATATATATATATATATATATATATATATATATATATATATATATATATATATATATATATATATATATATATCCCTCTCTCTCTCTCTCTTTATCTCTGTCTCTCTCTCTGTCTCTGTCTGTCTGTCTGTCTGTCTGTCTGTCTCTCTCTCTCTCTCTCTCGACGTCGAGGCAGAAATTAATGTATTGACAGCGGAAGACTTGACATTTTGTCATCTTCCGCGCAAGAACAGTCGCGGCGGTGGGGGCAGGGGTGTTTTTTAAGTTGTCCATGCATATGGTATCTGAGAAACTTCCATGGCAACTGACATATTTGAAGGTCTTACACTTCAGTGTCTGAAGTCAAGATGTAACGTTCGTGTGTATGTATTATACCGCCCGTCACCGTCGTCATCATCGGTGTCCCGCGCGTTCTTGCGTGTATCTCAGTTCTACGCCCAGTGCAACGGAGAATTCTCGTTGGTATGCATCTCTGAAGCGGCAACGTGGATTACGCGGGCAACGATTCGTCTCTTTCGGCATCGGCGCTGCGAAGGTTGCGCTTCGCGTCTGACAGCACTTCGGTATACAACAGCGTCTTCGGAAGAATCGTGTTGACGCGTGTGCAGGTATTTGTCGACGATGATCGCGATGGCGGTGTTGTAAGTGTTAATGAGGTTAATGGCGGTCTTATGATCCATAACGAGCGCATCGAGGATATGATCAGCGAACGCTCGCTTCTCAATCAACGAGTACTTCCGATATTGCACGCGTCATTTCGGACGCGCCGGTTTGAATGTAAGACAATAACACGCGACCGAATAATTATCCGCTAACTGAATTCTTGGCTTTACAAGTAAAGTTATCAAGTTGAACGCATATATCTCTGCGTGTTACTATTGACTATTTTGCATGACAAGGCAACGTTATCATTAAATTAACTCCCGCCAAGATACAATGGAGGATTATACATAACATTTATTTTGAATGTGACCTAGAAACTAAGAAAACATGGAATATGTTTGGCGTGGCGATCAAAGATTTAAACCACCACAAGGTTATTTCGCAGTGGCGACATTTTGAAGAAAAAAATTTGTAATAAGCAGAAGTATCATGCTGCCATGTGTCGTGCTTTTATCATCCACTGAACCAAACGTAGCCAGTGACTGAATAAATTAATGTGGAACAGGAAGACAATATTAAAATAAAATAACATGATATTACTTTAAATATAATATTAAATTAAACTAACATAAATGGAAAATCTTACACTGTCTGGAGCACATCCATTACGCGACTTCACGTTTCTTCAGTTCCTGTCGGAACAGGACTACGTCAGCGTTTGTCACCTCCTGCCCGGGTGAGCCAAATAGTCAGACACGTAACTGAACTTTCCTCCACTTGCAACTAGGTTCGGATGTAACGCAAAAAAACACTACACACATCAAAGTATATGATTTGTGCAGCAAGTAGCAGCACCAACAAATTAATAGATACGTTGGGACATTATGATTGCTTTGGTGTATTGTTATATCTGAACCTAGTTTGTGAAAAATAATTACAATCCAAAGACTCATTACACGTTTTGCATAGTGGTCTTTAATCACATAAGTCATGGCAGTTATAAGCGTCCGTGAACTTCCAAGTGGATTTTCAAAAGAAATGGCTATTCGGATTCTACAACAATGTCATAACTAAGACCTGTTGGCAAATTAAGCATAAATCAAACTATCATTGCTCTTGAACTAGCGGCTAACCTAGAAGCATGTGCTGCATGTATCAGAAGGCGAGTATTTGTATCCTCCGGTGTTGACCTTATATCTGCTCCCTCTTCAGTGCTTCCCCTCGTTACACAGTAACATGACACACAATCTCCTTAACCTAGTCTCCCCTAGTAGTCAGGCTTCTTCAATTCTTTGGCGAGGAAGCTGAACAGGCTGATTTTGTTGTTGGAGTTGGAGAGCAATACATTCCAATTGCTGCGCAATATATCCTGATATGATATGTGTGAACATCATTTCAGGCATCTTTGCTCTGTTTTTGTCGCTCTGCCTTCTTTATGGGCTCCTCTATGTAAACGTCAAGCACTACATTTATGCGTCGATTATTTTTGACGTTCATTTACTGCAGCGGCGAAGATTGAGTATGACATATCACAATTGTCAAGTGGTCTTCTCGTTCTGGACTATATTCGTACCATGTAATGTACTTGCTGATGGCTGTGGAATAGATTCAACGAAAGGTATATTCTTCTTCAATTCCATTGCTAGGACTGATTTGCTGGGTGTCCTAAGGGAGCATTCCAAGAGTGTATAATGACCAGGATACAAGTCCAAAAGCGTGCTCCTCCAGTAGCTAATAATGGTTTGGTGAAACCTTTTCTGGTGTATTCTCAGCACATTCAACTCTGCCGCTCACTTTACAAGTACTCATCTTTTTGCTCAGATGACTGGATGCCTTCAATTTGTGTGTCAAATATATCCACCTGAAACCATTTGTTGTTCAACGTCTGTTGTTAAATACAGTGGGACCTCAGCAAGTCCCTTTCATCACCTTCCCCATTGATAGGCTAACTTGACTGTTCTAATCTTCCGTGAATAAATTGATCCAATAGCTGTCAATTAGGTCATACACGGATTACACATGTGCTTCTCATTTGGTTATTATTGGTTGTTGGAGATCTGTATTGTTAGTACAGAAATACACAAGTGCATCATATATCTGAGTCGTCCTACATAGATTATCCTGAAATCTGTTGCCAATAAGTATATTCATTTTACAACGTGATCCATTTTATCATGTTCGTTTTGATGTGTATTGCAAAGGTATTTGTGAGAACAGAGTACATGTAGTGAAATAAATATTGAATTTGTCTTGCTTATTGGCCAAAAACGGCATAAACACTAATCTTAAAGTAGCAAATACTAATTTCATATTACTGTTATCAGATGTCATCGGCAATGGAACTGGGAAAATGTTCTCGCAGTATGAACATCATATATATATATATATATATATATATATATATATATATATATATATATATATATATATATATATATATATATATATGCGTGTGACGCAATCGTTGTTGGTGTTTCAACAAGACAAATATATCCATGCAAACATGGATCAGCATGTGTCAGCATGGAATGCATCGTACCCAGTGCCAGAGTTTAACCTTTTGTACAAATATATATTTGATATATATATATATATATATATATATATATATATATATATATATATATATATATATATATATATATATATATATATATATATATATATATACATATGCGTTTGTTCACATTAACATTATTGTATTAATTAATTCGCCAAGGAAACGTAAAACAACGATGCTTTTTGTCTGTGTTGATGCGATGGTGAAATTCCTTGCAGTTAATCGCTAACTGAAGTATTCCAGCAGGGTCAGTTTTGAGCGGATCAGTATTGGTTGGGTCTTGTCCTGGTCCCATAAAGATTTGGCCAATTTGCCATGGGGCAACAGGCCATTGGGCTACAGTGGTATTAAACCATGAATGCTGTCGTGTAGCCAGTTGCGGTAGAATGGCAGCCAGCCATTTGTCACAGACGTTACTTTGGCAAGTAATCGCATTGTTCTTTATATTCGCACTAGTGCATCCAGTGCTGCAAACTGCACTTCCAATGTTTGTGGTATTCAGCAGTGAGTTGTGAAATGAATCAATAACGTCTTTACAAAATGGAGTCATCGCTTTAGTAGTCAACTGGAGAGCTATGCCAACCTTCAGCTAATTCTTGTATTTGGTATTCCTGAAGTTGATATTTGCAGCTGGCAACGCCATGATGAGTTGAAGGTACTACAAGTGAAAACATCATCAACATATGTTTTGTCCATGTTGATATATAACAGTAGTGTACGGTAGTATAATAATGTTCAATGATACGTATAATGTGTCTTGTTGATGCGATAATAGGACTGTGGACTGCACGATATGACGAAATCCAGCTCAGAGCTGTACCACGTGTACCAAACGTGGTCAAGTGGTCTTCGGGGCAAATAATTACTGGTAAACATGTCATTTGAGATAACTATTGTGATTGTCACGGGCAATACTCAATCGTGTAATTTGTTTTGTTTTACAAGAATGATTTTTCAGAATGCTGTACAAGAACGGCATCACACACACGCACGCACGCACGTGCACATACACGCAGACACGCACACACACATATACATATATATATATATATATATATACATATATACATACACGCACAAACATATATATATATATATATATATATATATATATATATATATATATATATATATATATATATATATATAGTTGTCAGTCAGATGTGTGTGTGTGTGTGTGTGTGTGTGTGTGTGTGTGTGTGTGTGTGTGTGTGTGTGTGTGCACGTGCGGGCGTGTGTGTATGTGATGCCGTTCTTGTTCTTGTACGGCATTCTGAACTATATATATATATATATATATATATATATATATATATATATATATATATATATATATATATATATATATATATATATATATATATATATATATATATATATATATCGTCAACGGTCTTCTCGATTTCGAGTATGATATTAACATCGCAAATTTTTCAACGTTTTCTCGCACAAGCTCTTTCATGGGATAGTTTGCCAATACGAGCCGCCAATTTCCTTCCGTAGTATCGGCATTCGAACTCTGGCTGCTGATTTGTTCGATTAGCATGCGCGAGCGCACGTTCATTGCGCCGTTGTCGTTTGATTTCGGCATCGGTTGCTCTTTTGGTTTCGGCTTTTGCGGCTCCTTTTTGACGACCGTACGCCATGCACTGCGATCGTGCGCCATCTCCTCCCAGTGCCTCTTGTTGATATCGGCGGCGTGGAGGTGTCGCTTTGTGCAATCCATGTAGCATAAGTGTAGTCTTCCGATATTTCGCTTTGCCTGCCATAGCTCGTCGTACAGAACTGCTTCAGGCAGCCGGTCGTCATTCATACGTACAACGTGGCCGGTCCAGGTAAGTTACCGGCTTAGAAACGTTGCCTCGATGCTCGGCATATATATATATATATATATATATATATATATATATATATATATATATATATATATATATATATATATATATATATATATATATATATATATATATATATATATATATATACCAGTATGAAAACAATCTGTTTTGTTTAATTGTGCCTCCTAAAACATTTCCTTAGCACGAATGTGATTAGGAAACATGCTGATATTGAAAAATGTTGACTGCTTGTCTTGTGATTGCTATGCCTTCCATAGCTGAAAGTTATACAAAATGAAATTATTGTGAAATAATTTGGTTTATTGGTTCCACATCTTAGGCATGCAATACGCATAGATTGGTCACTGATAAATAATACAAACTTTTGTCTTTACTCTATAGATAAACATGAATCAGGTTTTTTTTAAGTTCAGTTAACACGGGCAGTGCAACATTTCACACGGTCTCGGGCAAACCCGTTTTTCCTTTTATCAGCCGCAATACTGCGCATATATACACAACACAATGTTTTTTTTATTAACTTTTGAATTTCACAAGTGCATGGCGGGTTTTCACAAATTGCCCGTGTGAAAGGCCTTAAAAAACCCTGGACATGAATACGACTCATTTCAGTGTCAAAACTAATCATTTGAGGTTTTTGATGTATGCGTATTAGTTGCCTGCATTCCGTAGGCAAACACTCATATGTTGCATCAAGCATTATCTGAAGAGAATAGTACAATGAGACGGGTGTTCTAACTTGCCACGGGTTGTTTCTACGGTGTTAATGTAGTGTCAAACGGTTGCACTTATTTCATGCCATTCCTGTCTGTGTGTCACTGTCATTTTACTTCGTTAATGTCGAAGCAGCTCCAGGATTTCAGTTGCTGTGTGTTGTCAGCGCTGACAGGTCAAGGTGACCTAAACAGATACATCAGCTTATTCAATCAGCAAAAAATGTGAATTTCAGTTGGAATTTCATCAACACGTTTGCATGTTAACTACATGTTGTTTCTTGATAATAATCCAAACAAATACTGTATCCGATTGAATTTCACGAAATAGTCACCCTTTCTTGTCATTTATATTTTAACTTAACTGTGTGACAACATAATCTCAAAACATAATTATTGCGAGTAATAATCACCGTCCCACTTGTATTTCCAACAATATACGCGCATGTCTCTGGTGGGTGAATGCAATGCTGCCACCTAGTGCCTATTCTGCCCCAGATATGCATAACATTTACATATAGCTGTGTGAGCGTGTGAGATGGAAGTGAAATGAGTCTCACGCCAAATGCATGAGATTTAGTAGTTCTGATTTTAGTAGTTGTATTTATTTTAGAATGTTCCGCAAATCAACAACTTCGTAGTAGGTAGATTACTTCCTTGAACTGAATGATGTGCCGGTCGCTTTGTTTATGATAGTTGACATTGCTTTACCTCGCAAAAGACTCGATGTTAACACAGCGACATCAGATGGTCAACGAAGGCCGGAAGATTCAAACACAAAACGTGCACTGAGAGTAAAAACAATGCAATATAGATTGTGTTGCCCTGTTTAATTATTAGAAATGTCATTTGGGTACTAGCCTCGTCGGTAAACTGTTTTTTTTATGAAACAGAGTGCCATGTCATCACTAAAAGAGAAACGGACCGTTTGCCTCAAGAAATCATTATTTTGTTAAAACATTTGTGTAAGACTGAAACTGTCGCATTGTGTCCCATCAGTGAGGTGTCCTTTTAATGAGCACTTGTGTATATAGAGTTTCGTGTAATTTACCATTGTCAACTAATTCATTTTGGAAAGACAAACCTAAATCCAACATATACAAACCTTTGGATGGTGTCTAAATATATTGAGTATGTAACTACTTTTGCAGCACACATATAAACTGTTGGCCCTTACCCCACACGCTATAATAATTTACACTGTATGTCAATTTGTTCGTGAATACAATATATTGTTATTATATTGGGATTTAATATGAAATTGTGACTGGCATACTTACATTTATTTTGTCTGCCACGTGCACGTCTATCGCATGTACATGTGATTCTGTTTGTACGAAAAATTAAGTTAACCACCTCCTATTGGGGTCTCTGGGTCATGTCCATTTTGGTCATAGTTCAATTGTTACTGTGGTAACAATCGTAGACTGGTTTATGTAGATATTTGTTAAATGTTCACGAAACTAGGTGTACAACATAAAATGTATAAACATAATGACGTATAGAGTTTGTTTACTGACCTAGACAGGATATATATTCGCAACAATCGTTTCTGTTCAACGACCACAATTACCTATTGAGCACATTAACTATTGAGTTGGCGGAACAAAACTTATACGATTGTACCGATGCTTAATGTACGTATACATTCATGGTATGTGCAAGCGTGAATGGTAGAGGACTGACAACTTATAAGATATAGGTCTTCTGCTTGTTCACACACACACACACACACACACACACACACACACACACACACACACACACACACACACACACACATGCAATTATATATATATATATATATATATATATATATATATATATATATATATATATATATATATATATATATATATATATATATATATATATATATATATATATATATGTAATTATATATATAAACACATCCACACCCACACACACATGCACGCACGCACGCACGCACGCACGCAAGCACACACACACATTTTCATGTCCAGAAAACTTCTAAATGCGTGTGCTTAAATGCAATGGTCATAGTAAATAGAAAAAACTTTATGGTGGTAGAAGACACTGATCCTCACATAATAGGTATAACTGACTCACGAGTCAGCAGAGACATATCAGATGCAGAATTAGGACACACAGGATATGTAGTGTTTATCAGAGATCGAATGGAACGAAGGGGTGGGGGAGTTATTCTATATTTTAAAGAATCCATTCAGGCATACGAAATAAAATTAGACAGTTAAGCAGATTGTTTAGCGCAATATAGCTACAGGAAATACAACATTAACTATTGGAATAGTTTACACATTCAATGCTCATTCGGGAACTCTTATCTGCGTGTCTGCATTGAACATCCCGATTTCACGACCACGTTCCACCTCAAAGAGTCGTGGCATCGTCCAACAATCTCATTTTGCGAAATGAAGTAGGTGTTCTGTTTTTTAGTGTTCAGTTATCAACTATTACAGATAATTAGTGTTTGTCACCATTATGCAATGTTCTGCATGTTCACCAACATTTAGTAACGCAACCCGCCCTTTGTTGGAACTTGATGATGCGCATCGAACTCTTTTCATTCCAATGACCTCATATTGACCTCATATTGGTCACTACGTTACATTACAGATAAAATGAATGACACACATTTGTCAAATGAAACATTTCTTGTCAAACAAAACAACTTGCGTTTCTTTTCTCTTTTTTGACTAGATGATTGCACGATTTGGTACAGTGCAATCCGCGTTATCAATCAGACTGTGCTTTATGTCCTAACAAAAATCACTTTTACTTACCAACAATATATAAGAACACAGCAAAGTAGCGTAACACAGTTTCAAACCTAAAACGGTTGAAATTTATATGTATTATTTTTTCTTCTTATACAAACGTAGCATGTACAAGTATACGTTTTGTTATATATATATATATATATATATATATATATATATATATATATATATATATATATATATATATATATATATATATATATATATATATATATATATATATATATATATATATATATATATATATATATATTCAAACCTAAAACGGTTGAAATTTATATGTATTATTTTTCTTCTCATACAAACGTAGCATGTACAAGTATACGTTTCGTTATATATATATATATATATATATATATATATATATATATATATATATATATATATATATATATATATATATATATATATATATATATATATATATATATATATATATATATATATATATATATATATATATATATATATATATATGTTAATAGCATATGTGAATTGATTGTATGTTATTGTTACATATCATTGTAAAATAAAATGAATAGTATTAATGTATTTACTCTCTGTTTCGTCACACTAATTATATGCTTGACACTTTTCAATAATATAAACATTTAAGTCGTCGTTTTAATTTCTTAAATAATGACTGAACTAGTTCTATATTTATCCATTGAATTCAAAAATGTCAAACCATGCACATATATGGAAATATACCTCAAAGTTGTTCGTGCATATGTCTGTTTCAGCTTATTTCTTTCACTATTGAAATACCTGTAACATGTAAGTGTAAATTGTACAACAATTTTTGAAATTACCTTTTTTACAAAGATCATATAATATCCGTTGCTATGTTTAGTGTTCTGTGAGCAATCAAACACATTTACATTTCAAGAATTCACTAGACATATGAATACAAGTCAATGGGTTTCTATTTTTTTATATCTACTCTGCAACTGTTTGTACATATTATTTTTCGTTTTACAAGCATTTAACAAATTATTAATGAACAGGGTTTTATTCTTCATTATATGTTTATTAGTAAGTGAATATGTTCTTAATATGAATGTTCTTATCATACAGTTGTGTAAATGTTTCTATGAAGTTAATGTAAGTTACATTCGCATTTGTGTCATTTAAAGCATTACCCAATTTACTAGAGAAAGAACACTGCTTTAGGATTGTACACTTAACTTTCTTATGGTCTATGTTTTCTATTTAGAGTTATATTGAAATCTGCCTAAATACATGTACGCAAATGATCACTTCATTCGTTCAATCGTAACCTCTTGCGAGTTAGTTAGCAGATTTTTTTCGGAGCGGCGTCATTTACCCCCGTATGGGTTGTTTGCTTCCCCTGACATCGACAGGGACCAATGGCCTTTAGGGTATCTTCCGAAAGACGCTGGCAAAGAGGGGTGAACGAAATCGCCCATGTGTCTAAACGCAGCAGATGGATACGAAACCAGGTCCCTTCGCTCTACAACTACAGTTGTCCCACATAGATGATTACTAATGTCATTTATAATTAACCCAACAGTAATATCAATGTTCAATTAATTTTGGAAAATGTTATTAACTAAATCCGTAATTTGGTATCGCTAATCATTGAATGGATATATACCTAGACTAAACAACATGTCAACAAATATCAAAATAAATGGTTTGCAACATAATTTTGTCATGGAAATAGGTCGAATGAAGTTACCTGCACACAGTCAAATTCCTTCCTTGGTCAAGCCGAATTCGGATAGTAAGGGGTGCATTTCAACTACATATTGGGTCACGTGCATGTATTCCAACATGGCAATGGCAACACTCACGACGTACGCTATTGCAACTATCACGACAGAACCTATCAGTACACAGCTTGGTAAAATATCAATGACCCAACTGTATTCGCCTTTACCTTTTAGTCAGAGAAGTATTCTTCAAAAACACACGTACTCCGAGCAACATGTATCATTTCCTCGGTTAACTTGAAGCGACAACGTTGGTATCAGTGTTGATCCTGGGCAAATTGAAGTAACCAAGTCGTTCTTGTACCGACGGTATCCATGGCTGTAGTAATCGCAGCCATAAATATGCACAGCGTTTCGGAGCAAATGCCACCCAGGTAATCTATTATTAACTTCGCAATGTTGCGCAGCAGGACGGCCAACAGAAAGCGACGAACCGTGACAAATGACCCAATTGTATTCACCTTTACCTGTAGTCAGAACAGTCTATTTCAAAAACACACGTACTCCGAGCAACATGTATAATTTCCTCGGTTCACTTCAAGCAAGAACATTTTTATCAGTGTTGATCCTGGGCAAATTGAAGTAACCACGCCGTTCTTGTACCGACGGTTTCCATGGCTGTAGTAATCGCAGCCATAAATATGCACAGCGTTTCGGAGCAAACCTCATGTAGGCAACCTATTATTAAATTCGCAATGTTGCTCAACAGATCGGCTAACAGAAGTCAACGAACCGTGAAATTCGACTAGACATAAAAACAAACTGTCCTGTCTTGTCGATTTTCACGGTTCGTTGCCTTCTGTTGGCCGATATGTTGAGCAACATTGCAAAGTTAATAATAGGTTCAATAGATCAATCTTGGAAAATGTTATTAACTAAATCAGTAATTCGGTTTCGTTTATCATTGAATGGATATATACTTAGACTATTACACTAAACAACATGTCAACAAACATTAAAAGAAACACACACACACACACATATATATATATATTCATATATATATATATATATATATATATACATATATATATATATATATATATATATATATATATATATATATATATATATATATATATATATATATATATATATGTGTGTGTGTGTGTGTGTGTGTGTGTGTGTGTGTGTTGTGTGTGTGTGTGTGTGTGTGTGTGTGTGTGTGTGTGTGTGTGTGTGTGTGTGTGTGTGTGTGTGTGTGTGTGTGTGTGTGTGTGTGTGTGTGTGTGTGTGTGTGTGTGTGTGTGTGTGTGTGTGTGTGTGTGTGTGTGTGTGTGTGTGTGTGTGTGTGTGTGTAGATATCGATTGTGCATAAATTTATTGCATTCAATATGATGGGAAGCCGGAAAATTATTCGGGCTTCCTACAGTATAACAGGGGTGGCCGGTGTTGGACACTGGTATTTATTTATTGTCAAATAGTCTGTCGCGAAGTAGTCAGAAGTATAACATTGGAAGTAAATCATATTTGGCTTTATTGCGTACGTCCAAAAACCCTTAATATATTGTTAGTACTATGATCTATGACCTATTAGGCATATGTAATCAATAAACGTCCATGAATATGAATTACAGATAGACAGCAAGAAATCCACACATGCACTGGCACAATACAGTTATGCAACAATTGGAGTAATAAACGTTAATGAATATGAAATCCACATATGCAGTTCATTTAAAGGTGCTTAATCAATTCGATTTGTTGCTAGTCTCATTTCAAATAAATGTTGTTAAAAACAAACCTACCTAGTGTCTACTGCAACATGCTAGATCGTTTTTTTTATGTAATTTTTGTGAAATCATCAGATAAATTATTACATTAATAAATGCTTGTTCAAGCACTAACTGAGGTGAAAATAGAATTGCAGAAAATTCACGATTTTCTTCCTTGGTAAAATGTTGTAACTTTGTCATGCGATCGTCCAGAGGACGCCCATGATCAGCATTGACCCACACAGTGTTTACCATTTTGGATATCCACTATTTTGATCCTTACCAGATCTAACGACTAAAGTAAATTATTTCGATGATTTCAACAAAAATATGCATTCGACATACATTTGCCAAACCTGGTGCGTACAACTTTACTGACCCCCTGGTTAACTCAGAGTTGTTGGATGTTACGCCTCTTAGCTGCAGGTCTTCGGTGTCATCACTTTCTTCACTACTTACCGACCGGCCGACTTCGAATACTGCAGCTGATATATTAGCTTGTCGTCTGCCATTTTCGCCATTTCCCGCTGAATGGACAAATGACAAACATAAATGGACATAACAATAAAGTGAAGCGTAACTGTGTGTATTGCTGCAACGCTCACAAAACAAACCAAACAGGGTGTACGCCGTCTCGTATAATGGTTAGCGTAACACTAATAATAGTTATTAGACGTAGAGTCAATTTCACACAATCGATTATAATTCCGGCCGACGATTTCAATTTCAATTCCACCTATCTTCAAGTCCATATCAGCAACTGAATACCTTATGTTTGTTGTTGTTTTTCTATATCTATACCTTAACAAATTGGCTTAATAGTCTAACAGGATGGAAACACGTGAACGCTCTTCTTTGTTACATACTGGGGAAATTATTATTAGAAAAGCAACTTCAGCTGATGTTACATGCATGTCTAATCGACTGGCGACCAATACAAACTGAACAGCATTATTAACACCCCCTCTTCTTTGATTATAAAACAATACAGTGACTAACATATAAAGTTCATGCAATCAACACTGTAAATGGCTGTTATTAGAGTTCCAATATTCTTCACATGTTTCAGCAACAGTTCAATGTTCTTCAAAACACTAGATATTATCGCATATTTGCAAATAAAATGTATGTAATTAATGAACACTCTTTTCTGTTGTCACTTTCATATTTGAGAGTTCTTCAGAATTATCATTAGAGTAAGGCAATTATCATGTTATAATTTATCAACGTCATTTACAGTAATTTCTTCAAGAGGCCATAATCTGACAGGTAGATTGATGATTTTGAGGCAAGAGCTGATTTCTGTACTTGCACGTTTAGGCTTTTGTTGACGCGTTCACTGTTGACAGGGCTTGATAAAGTTCTCACTGGTCGAGGCGTCACTGTTGGTGTCGGTGCACGGTTTTGTTCATCCGGTTGATACAAGTTGGGTGGCTCCGGTGTCTCAACGATGGGTGGATCGTTACACTTCTGCAAGTGCACACGGTTGCACATGTAAGTGCCGGTGGGTGTGTGTCTACCTCGTACGATCTTTCTTCCAGGCTTGATACAACGGTTCCTCTCTGCAATGTCTTTCGTGCTAGACAGAAGGGTTTGAGTCAGATGAAGTCTACTTCTTTCAACACTGTCAGATCTCTAGCGACTCTGCTGCAGCTTGTCAAACTCGTGGTGACTTTCTCCTCTGGGTCAAATGAGATTTTCGACTGTTGGGACCAATGTCCTCGTGCGTCTGTTTAGTAAGCGTTGTGACGGGCTACAGCCTGCTCCTAGTGATGGAGTGCTGCGGACATCGAGCATCCCCATGATTGGGTCAGTTTGGCTTCTCTAGCATTTCAACATCGTGTTCTTGACGGATTTGACACTTAACTCAGCTTTGCTAGTAGCATTTGCGTTTCCAGGTGCACTTTGGCAGTGTTCAATGTCCAATTAAGAGTGATTTCCCGGAACTTATCGGCAGTGTACCGGGGATTCGTTATTACTGATCGAGGTAGATAGAATTCCAAAACGAGCGAAGTAAGACTTCAGAGCACATTAGTAGACGTAGTGTTGTAGATTCGGTCAACATCCCACAAGCAACTGAGAGTAGATGTTGAATAAGTACTCTTTGTTGTCCCAGGTGAACATGTCAATTCCCACATTTTTCCAAGAACGTGTTGCTTCGATCGGAATGAAGGTCTCTTTGAATAGTGTTTTAACTAAGCTCTTGCAAGCTTTACAATCCTCAGCCATTTGTTTTAAGTCGGCTGATATCCCTGTCCAGGATATACACTTTCGTGCTCGTCGTATCAGAATGTCTGCTCCCAGGTGAGTCAGGTGTATTCGTTGCTTGATTTCCTTACACATGCCTTATAGCACGATCACACGTTCCACATTAAAATCAGTCCATCGTGTACTGCTAATTCGGCCCTCGTGGCGAAGTATTTGGAAATGTGTGTACTGACATTAGCTTTGCTTTCCGATCAACCGTCCAACCCTTTGAGAGCTTACATCGTAGTACGCCAACAAAGGTGCAGTTGTGACAAATATTTTAAGTTTTCGCGGTCTCTTGTTCTTGACCCCATTCCCAATCGCACTCCTGACGACTTTAGCGAGACATATTACCATATCTTGTAGACGGCGCACCGCTTCTGCGTATATGGGGCTTAGCAGACGCAGAATAGCTTCCACTTTTTTCCAGTCTGGTTTCAGTCCTTTATCGGTCACAACTTGGCCTAGGAAATATAGTTACGAGATTTTGAAAGGGCTCTTGTCCTTGTTGAGTTTCAAGCCGTTTTCTTAGCACCTGAGCAGTAAGTTTCTGATTTGTTTTCGTGTTCTTCTTTCGAGGCGCCATAGGTCAGGATGTCATCCGCCACACAGACAACTCCCTTGAGTCATGTGAAACTCACGTTCAGCTTCCTCTTAAATATTTCAGAGCTGACCTTTGTGCCAAATGTCAGACAATCGATACCTTCCACGAGGAGTTATGAAGGTCGTGAGGTAACTGCTTGCGTCATCAATTTCGCAATGCCAGTAACAATGTGATAAGTCTTCTTTGCTGAATATTTTGGCATTCGATAGCTCAGGAAGTATATCTTCGATGGTCAGCAGAGGGTAGGACTTCCTTCGCAGATCCTCATTTAGTGGCCTCGGGTCGATGTAAATGCGTAGTTTGCCGTTTTTCTTGGTTTATACAGATCTTTGGGAGAACCAGTAAGTTGGTTCCGTAACCGGCGTGATTAACTTGGTGTTCCGTAACCGGTGGGATTACCTTGGTGTTCCGTAACCGGCGTGATTACCTTGGTGTTCCGTAACCGGCGTGATTACCTTGGTGCTCCGTAATTGGCGTGATTACCTTGGTGTTCCGTAACCGGCGTGATTACCTTGGTGCTCCGTAACCGGCGTGATTACCTTGGTGTTCGGTAACCGGCGTGATTTCCTTGATGTTCCGTAACCGGCGTGATTACCTTGATGTTCCGTAACCGCCGGGATTACCTTGGTGCTCCGTAACCGGCGTGATTACCTTGGTGTTCCGTAACCGGTGTGATTACCTTGATGTTCCGTAACCGGCGTGATTACCTTGATATTCCGTAACCGGCGGGATTACCTTGGTGTTCCGTAACCGCCGTGATTACCTTGATGTTCCGTAACCAGCGTGATTACCTTGGTGTTCCGTAACCGGCGGGATTAACTTGGTGTTCCGTAACCGGCGTGATTTCCTTGATGTTCCGTAACCGGCGTGATTACCTTGATGTTCCATAACCGGCGGGATTACCTTGATGTTCACGAATTCTTCCAATTCCTGTTGCAGCTTGATATGTAACGCTATTGACAATGCGCTGGTCTCGCTCAATCTTCATTCATCGAACACAGTTTTGAATGCGTCTGTGTTCGTCACAGTTCGATTTACAGACTGGCGGGTTCGACGAAATTTGTTAGCATGGATTCAGATTGTAACGTCAGAATTGGAATTAAGACCAATGAACGTGCGCCGTTGTATCAGTAGTTCTAGCCCGTGGTAGCGACCGCCGTCAAACTTCTCTTTAGGAACCATGATTACATACTGAGAGACGCGGTGACATACATGGTGAACTTATATGCATGAAGGACTTGCGATTCGGACACCACATACCCCGAGAGACTGATAAATGGAATTAGCTTTCTGCCATTCCCGAAACTGTTCAGTAATCGACAGAAATGTTTGAAATGTACATAGTTATGTGGACGCCCCATATCAACGTAGACACGATAATTAAACACACCTATGTTTGTATCAAGGCATGCTGTGTACTGGGGTGCCTTGCATTTGCCAGCAGTTTTTCATAGACTTTTGATCACACCTACGCATACATACCGCCAAACAATTCCACGAGACACACGACGGAGAATCTGGCAGCATTACATTTGCGGCCATGTTTGTCGATAGCTTGACGGACTCTGCTGAGGTTGCTAAGTAAAATGTCACGTGATGGATCCGTCAACTGGTCGATCTATGAATGCTTTGCTTGATCTATTAATATTTTGCTGCACGGCTAATATTGTGGGTTATAGATATATATACCACTAATCCGTCCACAGCAGGTGGCATATATACTTTGTGTGTGTGATTGTTTACTCTTGTTGATGGTAAAATATTATACATATCTATAAAAAGTGTTATGTTGCCAAATCATGCAAAATATTCATCTTTTGCCACGTCCAAATTGTACTACCTTCGTCTTTTCCTTCATTGCGACCCGCTGTAGTCGACGTTGACAGCATTGTACAGTTATGTTTCTACGCCTTGATCTCCGGTGTGAAATATTTCCTATATGTTCGGTAGACTAACGCACGGACAGGCAACGTTCGATATGAGTTATGTTTCAGACTAAAACCACCATTTCTTCTTCTATGTGGCCCGTCATTATCAGCTATCTCATAATACGTTTTTTTAAACATACAGTGTAGCTCACTGTTAAATTATTGTTTTCGTTTTTGTTTGTTCAGATTAATTTCGCGTGCTCTTGGAAACAATAGTACTCGACATTGACGAACACTTCGGAAAGTTCCACTTCGCAGCACAGTTGTTTTCGCAGTAAACTTTAACACTAGACTGAATTCTTAAAACATGTATTTAGTGTAATTTCATTTATTCTGTCTGACATCTCCGACTGACATATTTAAAATAGTTCAATTTCATTATATACCTGCTGGAAATTAGTGATATCGGGATGTTGTTGTAAACAAACAATACCCCGAATGAATAAATGAATGGTAAAATTCACTTTTTGCTGCACAGTCACACTTAATATCATATCGCTGTTTCAGAAATCGAGCTAAAGGGAGGTTCGCCTTCATGACACTGATCCAGAAAGGGCGCGCATGTTTGAAAGGATGTACTACAAAAACTGATAACATGTTTAGTTTTACATACTCCGCTTAACATAATCAGTTCTGATCAGAGCAATTGTGACGTGGATGATTCTCTTCTCCCTCTGTATGCTGTCAAGTGGGTGATTCTCTTCTCTCTCTCTGTATGCTGTCAAGTGGATGATTCTATTCTCTCTCTCTGTATGCTGTCAAGTGGATGATTCTCTTCTCTCTCTGTATGCTGTGAACTGGATGATTCTCTTCGCCTGGGATGGGGTGATCTCCCTCGTACCGTGGGAGGTGGTGGGTCGAGTACCCCAGCCTTTCTGTTTGTACATGTATGTGTATGGCTAATCAACTTGGTAATGACGCCCCTACTATGGCACTTGTAACCAATCGTGATTGTCACTCCTATGTAGGGGCTCTTCGGCATTTCATGCCTATGATTAATGTATTAAATAAATGGATTGGCATTTTCTCACTCATACATGTTTTCAGTTATGACTGATATGTACAGAAACTAGTTCAGGTTCCACACCAGTTTATGATATCATTAAGACCAGGCAGTCAGATTAAGTAGGGATATTAAATTCAATGACATAAGACGCAGGCATGCGAAATGCAATTTTGTCCAAAAGACGAAATATCGGCAAAGGTGCCGTCCAGTGTTTGCATGTGGCCCGTGATAACAGGTGATTGGAGGAGGGCAACTTTGTGCTGGACGAGAAGTATTTCAAATTCAGTTGCCGCTTCTGTCTTGTACAGTAAGCAACGTTGCGTTTACGCTCTGCTCAAAAACCCCACCATAATAGTGTGTTAACGGTGGGGGTCCAATAAATCACCTCGTGCACAACGTGTAGGTACATTGCGAAACATTGGTCACAGAAAGGTAGTTCACAAAGTTATTTTTGACGCTTTTCCCTGTAGTAGTTTGGTACACGAGGTTTTGCATTATGGTTTTTCCTCCACTGAATGTTCAGTAGTGTACGCAGGGTTTTTAGTGCGGGTACTTTTGGAAGTACATTTGTGTGGCAGTTTGTCCCTGCCTTTCTGTGTCATGTGTTAATAGTTGGCAGTTTTCGTTATATGCGTGTATATATGGCACCTTTACACATTATGCATTGGGTTACAATACATTCATTATGGTTTGTTTATAAATGTTTGTGTGATTAGCCCACTATGTCATGTATCAGCAGTAGGTATATTCATTATAAATGTGTATATTTGTATAGCACCCTTACTCATTAGGTGTTGCGTTACCTTTAATCGCATTTGATTTGTTACCATTGTTAGTTTACCATTGTTAGGGGTTTAGCCCATTTTTTCATGTATATTATTTTGCTGGTGGGATCGAGTACCCCAGCCTTTCTGTTTGTACATGTATGTATATGGCTAATCAACTTGGTAATTACGCCCCTACTATGGCACTTTTAACCAATTGTGATTGTCACTCCTATGTAGGGGCTCTTCGGCATTCCATGCCTATGATTAATGTATTAAATAAATGGATTGCCATTTTCTCACTTTCTCATACATGTTTTCAGTTATGACTGATATGTACAAAAACTAGCTCAGGCTCCACACCAGTTTATGATATCATTAAGACCAGGCAGTCAGATTAAATAAGGATATTAAATTCAATGACATAAGACGCAGGCATGCGAAAAGAAGGAAACTTCCTCATCCACTCAATCTTTGTTTAGCGTTTTTTGTTTAGTTAACGTGTTTTATTACGGTCGTAATGTTAACGTGCCGTTGTCGTTCGCGGTGAACGCACGCCCGAGAAAGGATAGAATCACTTGATAAGTAAGAAATGAGTGCAACAAAATATATCGATTTTCCCGTGAATTTTTTTGGGCTAAGAAAACCAAAATTGCGTAAGGGGTGGATTTATCCGCAGGGGTCTGCGTGGACTGAAGGGTAAATAACGACATTTGCTTTCAGTCCGTTTATATATTTTTGTAATACTTTACAAACTTGGCCAACTGTTTTCTACCCGATATGTTCGTTCCATCAGGTATGGCATATGTTCTGACCCAACATTTCATTTCAGGGCACTTTTAACGGCCCCAATACAACGTCTCGAATAGTAGCAAACTCCCCACCAATGTCGCCACTAACCATTTCACCACTGCCACAGCTTCCATTTGATGTGCGGATTCTGCATTGAAAATGTGTCTAAAACGACGGTTTTCAGATTTTGGCTTTACTTAGTTTATTTACTTACGCTTTTACGATAGAATTTAACCGATGTAAATAAACTTAATAAAACGTTTTTGTTTGAAACAATGTTGTGTAACTAAATTGCCTGTTGCAATGACGTAATAAGTCGTAAACAACAATAACGTTGCCCGGCCAATAACACGTTTATATCACTACGCAACTGTCTATTTTGAATTTATAATCAAGTTGTGGCAGTGGTTATTAGTGGGGCCATTGTCGGGGAGTGTGGAATAGTCGGTACCTGGAATAGCATGTTTTTGATCGCTAGGCGGCGGGCGTGTATAAACGTTACGCATCGCGAGATCGAGAGTCGATGGAAGTACAATTCGTAATGTTGTACTTTAAATAGGACAGTCGGAACAATGACGTATCCACGATAACAATAGGACAGTCGGAACAATGACGTATCCACGATAATAATAGGGCAGTCGGAACAATGACGTATCCACGATAACAATAGGACAGTCGGAACAATGCCGTATCCACAATAACAATAGGACAGTCGGAACAATGACCTATCTGCGGTAACAGTAGGGACGCAAATAGGAAGGAATTACTGTTTTTAGCAATGAATACAACATACCAACAATAACGCTTACTGATATTACGCAAAATACAACGCTAGCATCAGAACGCAAACATCGGATGATCTCACGTTTGAATAACTTCGAATGCGAGTTATCGTGTGATGACACAGTTACACGATTGTTTCAGCGCACGACAAAATATTCGCGAGTATTATGTGCTGTACTTCAGTTGACAATCTCACGCGATTTCACCTTTATATTAGTGTTATATTATGTATCAGAGGCGCCACGGGTTATTTCACATTTATATTAGTGTTATATTATGTACCAGAGGCGCCACGGGTTATTTCACATTTATATTAGTGTTATATTATGTACCAGAGGCGCCTCGGGTTATTTCACCTTTATATTAGAGTTATATTATGTACCAGAGGCGCCTCGGGTTATTTCACCGTTATGTCAGTGTTATATTATGTACCAGAGGCGCCGTGGGTTATTTCACCTTTATATTAGTGTTATATTATGTACCAGAGGCGCCTCGGGTTATTTCACCGTTATGTCAGTGTTATATTATGCACCAGAGGTGCCTCGGGTTATTTCACCGTTATGTCAGTGTTATATTATGTACCAGAGGCGCCTTGGATTATTTCACCGTTATGTCAGTTTTATATTACGCACCAGAGGTGCCTCGGGTTATTTCACATTTATGTTAGTGTTATATTATGTTTCAGAGGCGCCGCGGGTTATTTCACCTTTATGGCAGTGTTATATTATTCTACCAGAGGCGCCGTGGGTTATTTCACCCTGATGTCAGTGTTATATTATGTACCAGAGGCGCCACGGGTTATTTCACCTTTACATCAGTGTTATATTATGTACTAGAGGCGCCGCGGGTTATTTCATCTTTATATCAGTGTTATATTATGTACCAAAGGCGCCACGGGTTATTTCATCTTTATATCAGTGTTATATTATGTACCAGAGGCGCCGCGGGTTATTTCAACTTTATATCAGTGTTATATTATGTACCAGAAGCGCCGCAGGTTATTTCATCTTTATATCAGTGTTATATTATGTACCAGAGGCACCACGGGTTATTTCACCTTCATATCAGGTGTCAGATTATGTACCAGAGGCGCCACGGGTTACTTCATCTTTATATCAGGTGTTAGATTATGTACCAGAGGCGCCACGGGTTATTTCACCTTTATTATTTGAAAGATGCAGGAGACTAGCCAAGTAGAATGGTTGTTGTGTAGATAGAGCACGATATGCAAGAGTGGACAGCTTAAAATTAATTCGATAAGAAACTGGAAGCCAGTGTAACTGTTTAAGTAGTGGTAGTGACGGTGAAAACCGAGGCGCCCTGAGAACCACACGTGCCAGACAATTTTGTACTCGTTGGAGTTTAGCCAAGTCTCTTTTAGCAATGTTGTTTAGTAGTGAATTGCAATAGTCAAGACGGCTGCTAATTAGTGCCGTTGATATTGTTTTAGCAGTAGATATAGATATGTGACGCCGAATTCGACGAAGATCACGAATATGATAGAAACAGGATTTACATACTTGAGAGATATGCTGGCGAAAGTTGAAATCACTGTCAAAGATGACACCTAGATTACGAACAGTATCTGATGGGAATGTATCACTGCCAAGCAGTTTAACAGGAAAATGGTTGATGACTTTATTTCGTTGTTGTTTAGTGCCAATAATAATAAGGTCTGTTTTATCTGGATTAAGCTTTAGCTTACTTGATTCCATCCACGACAAGATATCAGTAAGGCAATCACTAAAAGTCGAAAGAGATTCTTGTACATTTGATTGTGAAAGTGATGTGTAAACCTGTGTGTCATCAGCATAAAGGTGATGACTGAGATTACGATTAGCAATAACTTGGCTGAGCGATGTAGTATATAAGCTGAACAGAACAGGGCCAAGGACGGATCCTTGTGGCACTCCAAATGGTAGATGCTGTGGGCTAGATAATGTGCCAGATATGTTAATACTTTGATATCTGTCTGATAAAAATGATTTGAACCACCGAAGAGCTGGGCCAGAAATTCCAAAATATCTATGGAGGCGTTGTAAAAGGATTGAATGATCAATTGTATCGAAAGCAGCTGAGAGATCAAGTAAAGTGAGTGCTGTGACTTTGCCATTGTCCATGTTATCAACTATATCATTGTGTATCTTGAGAAGAGCTGTTTCAGTAGAATGGAATCGTTTATATGCAGACTGTAGATCATTTGATAAGTGATGGTTGTAAATATGTTCATGAAGGCGATTAGCAACTACTTTTTCCAATATTTTTGACAGAAAACTGAGATTAGAGATAGGGCGATAATTCCTTAGGTCATCTTTGCACAAAATTTGTTTTTTAATAAGAGGATTTACAAGAGCTTGGTTGAAATCCTGTGGATTCATTTCACCTTTATATCAGTGTTATATTATGTACCAGAGGCGCCACGGGTTACTTCATCTTTATATCAGTGCTATATTATGTACCAGAGGCGCCACGGGTTACTTCATCTTTATATCAGTGCTATATTATGTACCAGAGGCGCCACGGGTTACTTCATCTTTATATCAGTGCTATATTATGTACCAGAGGCGCCACGGGTTATTTCACCTTCATATCAGGTGTTAGATTATGTACCAGAGGCGCCACGGGTTACTTCATCTTTATATCAGGTGTTAGATTATGTACCAGAGGCGCCAAGAGTTATTTCACCTTTATATCAGTGTCAGATTATGCACCAGAGGCGCCACGGGTTATTTCATCTTTATATCAGTGTTATTATGTACCAGAGGCGCCACGGGTTATTTCATCTTTATATCAGTGTTATATTATGTACCAGAGGCGCCACGGGTTATTTCATCTTTATATCAGTGTTATTATGTACCAGAGGCGCCACGGGTTATTTAATCTTTCTATCAGTGTTATATTATGTACCAGAGGCGCCACGGGTTATTCCATCTTTATATCAGTGTTATATTATGCATCAGTGGCGCCACGGGTTATTTTTGGTAGGTAATATTGCATTAGCCGCCATTGTTAATGCGCGGAGCGCTTCCAAAAAGAGAGATAACTACGGAGATGGATACAAATCTATCTTGTACAAACTACGACATAAGCTGGTTTGAGCAAATTTTTTATTTAATTAATGTGAAATTATCGGACAAACTCTTACTTCAAAACTCGGCGAAAAAAGGGCGAACGTTATGAACGCTATTCATTGTTTTGCAAGTCAATTCATTTGACGTCTTTTCCATAATTACTCGCTCTTTTATTTAATCAACTGTGCATGTTACTTAAAAAGTCAACAAATGAACCTCATTCGAGTAGCAACCTGGTGTGTTTTTAATGTTATATGAACTACCACCATCAGTACGCCAGTGGCCAGCAGCTGTGTATGTGTTAACGTGACGTATCTCAGTTGGTACACTACTGTCACCTGCTTGTGTCATATGTTTTGTGGCCGGCACATATAATAATACGTAATAATAAAACCACCCGTTCAATCGAGAAAGCTCAAATGTGTTTTTTTTTCACGTATAGTAATCATGACTCACAATTCTATCAAAAACCATAAAAGCAGTAATTATTTTAAAATGTACATAGTCTGGCTTAGTCCGTGTGTCACAACGACTTGTCTCAGTCGGTAAGTCACAGTGACGTGCATCACTCCATGTGTCGCAATGATTTGTGTCTACGAAATCCCGGTGAAGTCTTGCATCAGCACGAGACGTCAACATCCTTCCTTGTGACGATGTGTGCAAATCTGATTCCCGACGGATGACCGCAACAAAAGTCCACTTCACCGACCTTGAAACTAACATTAGCACCATGTTAAATAATTCTATCAACGACGGTTGCTATAAAACAACGTGCCGGAAGGTCAGGCTAAGATACCGACATCTGGTTACAGCACAACGCCCGAAACTTAGTAATATAACTCTCTTTCATTAATTATTATTATTATTATTATATCGGAATTTATATAGCGCCCGAATCCAATTAGGATAAAATGCTCTCAGGCGCTTTACATGAAACTGCATCAATTAAATAACACTATAAAATACACACTTTACATAAAACTGCATAAATTAAATAAAACTATAAAATATAGATTATTTTAAAAGTAGCTAGTGTAAGGAGCTGATTTAAACATTAAAACATAAATAAACATATATATTATATAGTAAACACATTAATAAAACATAACGAATAAGTCATTGGTATATAGCAATGTCATTAAAACGAGAGCGTGACTCAATCACGTCAGTCGTAGGCCAGTTTAAAAAGATGTGTTTTTAAGTGTCTCTTGAAAGAGCTGAGAGTGTTCAGTTGTTTAATATTTTCAGGCAAGTCGTTCCACAGTATGGCCGCATGTCGGCTGAAACAACGTTCACCATAAGTTGCAGTCCGTAGTACAGGTACGACGAGAAGTGACTTCTCCGTTGATCTTAACTTACGCGTTGGTTGATATTTCTGCACAATGTCACTCATGTATGACGGTGCCAATCCGTTGAGCACTTTATACGTGAAGGTGTTAACCTTAAAGCGGAGCCGGTATTTCACCGGAAGCCAATGTAGCTCACGTAACACAGGTGTTATGTGTTCGCTCTTGCGTGACCTGGTGATTAGGCGAGCAGCGCAGTTCTGTATACGCTGCAATCGTTCAATTAGCACCTCAGGCAAACCTTGCAGTAGCGCGTTTCCATAGTCCAGGCGAGATGTTACCAATGCTTGGACTAGAATCTTACAGGCGTCATTTGTTATGTATTGCCTGATTTTGCCAATATTTCGAATGTGGTAGAAACAGGACTTGGAGATCGCATTCACTTGTTTCTCCATTGTCAAGCCGCTGTCCATAATAACTCCAAGATTTCTCACGGATTGCACAGCATGTAATAGTGTGCCTCCGATCGTGAGGGACAAGTCGTTCACTCGAAGAATTCGATGTTTGGACGAAAACACAATGAGTTCGCTTTTTTCTTGGTTCAGTTTCAGCATGTTTCTATTCATCCACTCGCCAACATCAGCCACACAGGCTTCAATGGCTGACCTTTCACTGGCCCAGTTCTCATCAGGTTTGATGGACAAGTATATTTGTGTGTCATCTGCATAACAGTGGTAGTGAAGATTATGTTTCTTCACTATATCACCAACTGGTTTAGTGTATATGCAGTACAGTTTCGGTCCCAACACGGATCCTTGTGGCACGCCGCAACATAGATTTGCGTTGAACGAAGTTGTGGGGCCGACAGAGACACATTGCGTTCTGCCGCTAATGTAGGATCGCATCCAATCCAGGGCTTCTGCAGTCACACCAAATGAGTGTTGAAGACGCGTTAGCATAATGCCATGGTCAATAACATCAAACGCACTGGACAGATCAAGCATGACCAAGACAACTACACGTTTTTGATCAAGGGCTTCTGCGATGTCGTTCTGGACTTTCACAAGAGCTGTCTCGGTTGAATAATTATTTCGGTACGCCGACTGGTGAAAATCGTGTAGATTGTTGATGTCCAGGTGATCTTTCAAACGATGTTCGACCACTTTCTCAAGAAGTTTTGACACGTATGGTAGGTTTGACACAGGCCGATAATTATTCAGAACTTCCTTATCGAGGCCCGGCCTTTTAAGCAATGGTCTCACAACTGCACGTTTGAAACATGCGGGTACCACTGACGTTGCCAACGATTTGTTAATAATGGCTGTAATAAACGGCACGAAATGATCCAGACACTGCCTCAAAAGCCGCGTAGGGATCGGGTCTAAGTCACATGTCTTGTTGGGCGAATTTGTGATTATTCGTTTCACCTCGTCATGGGTGGCTGGCAGAAACCTTTGATTAATGATCTCAAAACAACTCCCGCTTTTTTCGTATTTGATTTTATGATTTTATTTTGGCTTTACTCAGTTTGTTTACGTAAGAGTGTACGATATAATTTAAAGGATGTAGATAAACTTAATAAAACAAAAAACCTGAAAATATTTTTTTTGTGGCCGGCCGGGTGTAGAAACATACCAATTTCCCCACCAGTGGCGCCACTAATAATTTTCACAACTTACATTTGATGTGTAGATTCTGCCAGTACCAGTTGCAATGACGTAACAAGTCGTAAACAACAATGACGTTGCCCAATTAACCAGTCCTTTATACCACAACGCAACTGTCTATTTTCAGTTCATGAATCCATAGTTTCGTTATCACTATCTGAATAATGACCAATGCGCGTGCGCCATTGTGTCGGTTGCTATGGCCCGTGACACCGACCCCCGTCAAGCTTCGCCTTAGCAACCATGTTTATATATTGAGAGACGCAGCGACAGAGTTAGAAAATAGTAAAGATATGTGCATGGAGGATTTGTGATTCTAACGCCAAATACTCCGAGACACTGATCAATGGAATTAGCTTTTTGTCGTTCCCGAAACCGTTTAACAATCGACAGAAATGTTTGAAAAAAATATACAATTGCCCCCCTCTCGTGCCATCATCAGTTGAACGTAGGCACAATAAAAAAGAAAAGTTTTGCATCAGTTTTGCATGTTATGTCAACTTATGTACTGGGACGACGTATATTGAGCAGCAGTTTTCCATTGACTTTCGATCACGCCTACGAATACATCAAGTAAACATTTCAACGAAAAATACGATGGAGTGTCTGGCAGCTTTATATTTTTGGCCATGTTTGTTGAAAGCTTGGCGGAGCATGTTGAGGAGGCTAGGCAAAAAGTCACGTGATGGATCCATCAATTTATAATCTAGTTGTGGCAGTGGTGATATGCTGAGTGGCATCACTGTTAGGGAGTATGAACAGAGCTCTTGCGTAATTCGGGTAAAGACATTCGACAGGTGGCACCACCACCGATATAAAATCGTTGATTATCCCTAAGAAACCAACCACCACGAGATACCACGTGATTGCAGATCTCCCACTATTTGTTTTCAGGTGTCAACGTGGAATGTATGTAATAGTTCAACTATATGCAGAAAGTAGCCGTTTAGACTGACAATGGTCAACAGCGGTACGAAGGTAGTGGTGCAGAATAATGCAAATACATGTGACAATAAAATGATTCAAACATAACCTAATCTCAATACATAAGGGAACAATCCTAACATTGGCAACTCTTCAACAGAATTCACACACCTGGCTAAGAATTGCTCCGATTTTCTCACGAACGGGCATTTAATGAGCGACAAAAACGAGAAAATAAACAAGAGGCAAATCCTGGTATATTCGATATATTATGTACATCACGCTATTAACAATAATCCGCCTACTCTTGAAATATAGCATCATGCTAGCGAAGTAGCAACTTACCTGCACGTTGTTTGATATATACCGCTTCTCGGGGTCAACGCCTGAGTGCCCCATGTCATTACCCGGAAGTCAGTCGGTCACATCCCGCGAATGGGCAAGGACCGTCTCGTGCACCGCGCACTATTTGCGACTTTGACACAGCGACCACCGTACGACCCCGGCTCGCTGTTGGCGGACATCGCGCGACCCAGCGGCGACTGCCTCGCTGATGCTGCCGCAGATCCCGATGTCTCCCATCCCGAATGGAGGAGTGCTGCACAACATTCTTCGATACCCCCTCTGGTAGTCAAGCCGCACACTAATTGGTTAATATCTCTTGGAGTCCATGTCCATCATCAATACTCTACATCCCGTTTGTTCAGCGTCCCTTCAACACTACACAACTGTCTCAAAGTGTATTATAATTGGGGTGACATGAAATAAGCAGTTAAACAAACCTCTGACAAGCTACGCAAGCTGTTAGTGTCTTCGGGTTTGTTCCTCTTCACGGCCGCTGAAAATTAATATGTGGAGACTCAGGAAGCCGTGAAAAGAGAAAACGAAAAATGGTGAAACCACTCAGACGGAAACGGGACCATGCACACAAAAAAACGTGTATATCCGACGCGCAACAACGTCTTACAAACTGACATGTTTGTTCAATGCAGGTTGTTCCCGTGTAGTCTTCTGGGCAGACGCATGTGAAGCCATCAGTGACGTCAACACACGTGGCCCCATTCTGGCACGGCTGACTCTGGCATTCAGCTGCAAAGAGGCATTCATATATATATATATATATATATATATATATATATATATATATATATATATATATATATATATATATATATATATATATATATATATATGTGTATATATATATATATATATATATATATATATACATACATATATATATATATATATATACATATATATATATATATATATATATATATATATATATATATATATATATATATATATATATATATATATATATATATATATATATATATATATATATATATATATACATATATATATATGTATATATATATATATATATATATATGTATATGTATATGTGTATATATGTATATATATATATATATATATATATATATATATATATATATATATATATATATATATATATATATATATATATATATATATATATGTATATGTATATGTATTAACACCATTTTTCTAATGGTGAAACAGTATGCGACATTTAACAGTTGTACTATAAGTATTGCACATCCTAACAGAAAATCACGACATGCATATATCGACTTTTAGTCGCCAACAGTTTCCAGCCCGACAAATAGTTAGCAACTACCCACAGGCCGACCGTCAACCGACCGATTTTTTAGATGCCAGATGTCCACAAAAAGTGTTGCCAACTGTTGCTGGGCAACGCAACTGACAAAGCTGTCGGCAACATATTGGAAACTGCATAATCGGTATATGTATGGAGGGCTCAAAACACAACAACGTAATGCCAACTGACGTATTTGTTCGCTGCAGGTCGTTCCCGTGTAGTCTTCTGGGCAGACGCATGTGAAGCCATCCGTGACGTCAACACACGTGGCCCCATTCTGGCACGGCTGACTCTGGCATTCAGCTGCAAAATACGTACATTAATTTTTTATAAATGTCCACGTTAAACAAGAGACAACTGGTAATCTATCGGGAATATTATGGCTTAGCAAACGCGACACGCAAAAAAGCATTTTAGCCTCCACGGTGGTGGAAAAATAGGTCGTCCGTCAACGAAGCTGGAAAAATATTGACGCTAAAAAGAAAGGAAAATGATGTGAATACTATCTGTTTCTGGATCTTTAAAAGAAAAGAGTTTGCCAGTCTTTCTTTTGTAAAACTTTTGCAATCAGTTCCTGATTGATTTATGAAGCATTGAAAGGAACATTGGAATCAGGCATCTACACCAAACAGGTGGACGAATTGGTAGACCAGCACCAAATAAAACAGTGGATGACAGAGTAAAGCATGTGCTTGACCATATCAATTCATTCTAAGAGTCGAACCCAATTAGTGCCGCCGTGATTCTACAATGCAGTATCTTTCTCCAGAGTTAAGTGTTGCACAAATATATAGAAAGTACGAACAATATTGCCAAGAAAATTAAATCCCAAACCCTATAAAAGACCACAAATATAGATACATTTTTCTTTCTGACTTTAAATTGAAATGTTTTTGCCCAAATAAAGATCAATGCACTGTATGCAGTGCTTACTACACAGCCATGGGAGAGGAAAAGTAAAAACTTCAGGAAAGCTGGGAACAATCTAAAGCAAGGGTAAACGAAGCAATGGCAGAAAAATACTTGGATAAAGACACAGCAAAAGTTGAGGAAAGCTACCATGCTGCCTCTTTCGATTTGCAAGATGTACTGACGATGCCTTTTGCAGGAGATGCATATATTTATTTTAACAGTTTTTTTGCCACTAATTAGTTAGCAACCACCATAGGCCGCCGTCGGCCGGCCGATTTTTTAGATGCCAGATATTCATAAAAAGTTTTGCCAACTGTTGGTAGAGAACACACACATAACGACTACACTTGAGTTGTCAACTGAAAAAGCAGCCGCCAACATGCTGGCAACTGAATAATCAGTATGTGTATGGCGGGCTTAAAGCACAACACCGTAATAACAATAATAATAATAATAATAATAATAATACCGGTTCTCCATATAGCGCTGTTTAGGTAAACGATTACCATTCAAAGCGCAATGCCAACTTACGTATTTGTTCGCTGCAGGTCGTTCCCGTGTAGGCAACTGTGCAGACGCATGTGAAGCCATCCGTGACGTCAACACACGTGGCTCCGTTCTGACATGGTTGACGTGTACGCACGCACTCATGCAAAAACGCACGCACACATGCACACACACACATACATATTGTTTATCAGCATTACTTTAATAGGTAATATTGTCGTATCATTTAAAAAGTGTATTGTAAATTATCATACATTTATACTGTTGCACATCGCAGCATAAAAAAAGGGAAAAAAACATGTCGGAAAACCATGTAAGCGGACGACACAGCAGTATGTCTAAAGCCCGCGATACACATACTGATTCTTCAGTTGCCAACAAGGTGGCGACTACTTTTTCAGTTGGCAACTCAATGCAGTCTTTATGTATATGTTCTGCAGCAACAGTTGGGAACAGCTGGCACTTTGTATGGGCATCTGGCATCTCCAAAATCGGTCGACCGATGGTCTATTTGTCAGCAGACAAACTGTTAACATCTAAAACTGGTCCTACAGATTTAGCAAATGTATTTCGTCATGTGGCGCAAAGCGCATGCCCGGTTCATATTGCCCCACTACTGTATATTATATGGTATGCTATTATTATATAAAATTAATGGTTATATATTTTTAACATTTATTGGAACATAGGGCATATCAATGCAAAACGTAGATATGTACACCATATTTAGTTAGAGGTAATGTTCAAACAAACATTGTAATATAATTAGAAAGTCAGCGCATGATCGGAGCCCCTATGTATTAGTTAGTTGACATAAGTGGGTGGTTTATCTAACACATAGTCGTGAACATGCCGTACAGGTATTAAAGTTATATATATATATATATATATATATATATATATATATATATATATATATATATATATATATATATATATATATATATATATATATATATATGCAGAATTAAATAATTTAATTAGTTTTCTTATGATTTCACAAATACTGCACTGCATACAAAAGTTGCACAAACGACCTAGCACGTTGTGGTGGATACTAGGTAGGTTTTAGTTTTCGCAAAAAATGAATTCGAAATGAGACTAGCAAAAAGTCGAATTGAGGAGGCAGCTTTAAATTAGTATCAATGTCAAAGTTGAACACGATAATAGATTGCTCATAATACTCGCTGAAATACGCTAGCTAAATGCATGACTCACAAAATAGAATGAATTAATAAAACGTTAGGCCAAATTGTTCACGCCATTCGGGTTACCACACAGTTGAGTTAATTACTTGAATATCAGATATTAAAACCAACATTAGTTATCTTTGCAAAAGTAGTTCTTCAAGGGTATTGTTTTAGTATGAATTATGCAAATCTTTCTTTCTCTTTTCTCTTAGAGGTGGATTTGTCGCACATGATAAATTATCAAGGTCCACATTTAGACAAACAAAGAAGAGTTATTTTCGTACATTCAAACGATTAATTTTGCACCCAAGTACGCACGTACGTATGCACCCACCTACACATACCATTACCATTAGAACCACCAAGCCTTCACACATTGATTGCAGTTAGTTGAATTACTGGTGATATAGTTGTCTCTTTATTCCATAGCGATGACATTTATTTACACCTTCGTAAAATGTCTTGGCAGCTTAAATCCGTTCCCTTCTTCATGTTTAAATTGGAAAAATTTTAATATTACCTATAAACACAAGAGCTACTTAAGAGTTCCAAAGAAAGCTATCTAGTTTGTTTCAACTAGTATATTGTAATGATGTTTGAGCAACTGTTCATCAATCAATAATAAAAGAGTACACAAGAAATCCGATAATTCAAGCTACTTAATTTGTTTACAGTATGTTGTCTTAGAGAAGGTTGTACGGAGATAATGTCATGCGGTGAAACTAGCTTCACTCACATCAAGTGAAATTAGTAGGTATACCTTTTAACCTAAGCTTCCATCATACTATCGAGTCAAGAAACTATCGATAATAAAACACATATCGCAATACTCTCGCAATAGGAAAGCTACTCCCGATAGTCATCATTAGTTGTCTACCATGTCGTGAAACAAACCGGACCGCCAAGACACAAAGGAAGATATTATACTTTTAGCTACTTACTGCGACATTCGTAGGTGACCTTCACATATTTATAAGTGCCGTAACATGGGTCCGCGGATGGACCGCTGACGTCACACGCCGTCTTGTCCTGGCAGATCGTACGCACTGTGTCGGTAATTCCAGGTAGACTACACGAGGTCGTGCGTATTGAGCTGTGTGGACACGTGGTCCTGTCGAGTCGGCCGTAGAAGGCAGAGATGACGTGGACGACGGTACCCGGCGGACAACTTATGTGCAATGGCAAATCGCCATAGCACGCAGTCTTCATAACTATTGAAAAACAATAATAAAATAATGACGTTTGTGGGAGTACCACACCAAGTTGTGAGTGACTTTGTATAACTAACTAGCTTCATCAAGAGAAGTAGCAGTCACCCCCCCCACCCCACCCCGCCACCCGATAACGCGTGGTCAGAACTTTTTAAGGTTGTGTAACATTGGCGTTGTTTCTTGCTTATTCTAGTTCTATACCGTTGTCAGAGACACACAGCTGCACCGTTGTCAGAGACGCACGATGCATATTTCGCCAACGGGCATTACTTACGATGCGCAGATATCGCGCCTAAACGCCTACTTGATTTAATTATAGTGAACACACTAGATTTTCTGGTTTGATAACAAGTGAACTTAGAAGGATTTTAAACGGAGTAAATGCGACGTTTCTTGGTACAATTTATAGAGCAGTTTGAGTTAAATCAAAGGCAGATATATATATGTTGAAATAGTTTAGTACTTTCTTTGTTATTTAGTGCTAACAACCAAGTCACAAAGTAGAAACCAATGCGCAAGAAAAGCGCAAATTCGAGCAAATAGCAACAGTGCAGTGTACATATATTCAGTGCAGTGTACATGTATATTACTAATTTTCATCTTTCTGTGTTTTTGCTACGTTTGTTTGCTGTGTTCGAGACTATTGTCTTCGTACTGAAATTTTATGTTTTGGAATTGTGCATATAGCACCCGGTATATGGTTGTAATTTATTCGCATTAATCACTGTGTTCTAAACGAACACAACAATATATATGTTTTTCTAATTGTAATAATTTTTTTTTAATACAAGGCTGCAACTGTAAAAAAATTAGCAATGCCACATATATAACTTTAGATCATTTCCTGGGTTCATTACAACTGTCATTAGTTGTAATACAAGCGACCAACATGTACGTGTATATCTTCCATGTCTTGAAACAAACCGGATCGCCAAGACATAAAGGAAACCATTGCACATTTAGCTACTTACGGCGACATTCGTACGTGACCTTCAGATACTTATATGTGCCTCGACATGGGTCCGTGAATGGACCGCTGACGTCACACGCCGTCTTTTCCTGGCAGATCGCTCGCACTGTGTCGGTAATTCCAGGTAGACTACACGAGGTCGTGCGTATTGAGCTGTGTGGACACGTGGTCCTGTCGAGTCGGCCGTAGAAGGCAGAGATGACGTGGACGACGGTACCCGGCGGACAACTGATATGCAATCGCAAATCGCCATCGCACGCAGTCTTCATAACTATTGAAAAACAATAATAAAATAATGACGTTTGTGGGAGTACCACACCAAGTTGTGAGTGACTTTGTATAACTAACTAGCTTCATCACCACCCCACCACCCGGCAACGCATGGTCAGAACATTTTAAGGTTGTGTAACATTGGCGTTGTTTCTTGCTTATTCTAGTTCTATACCGTTGTCAGAGACACACAGCGGCACCGTTGTCAGAGACGCACGATGCATATTTCGCCAACGGGCATTACTTACGATGCGCAGATATCGCGCCTAAACGCCTACTTGATTTAATTATAGTGAACACACTAGATTTTCTGGTTTGATAACAAGTGAACTTAGAAGGATTTTAAACGGAGTAAATGTGACGTTTCTTGGTACAATTTATAGAGCAGTTTGAGTTAAATCAAAGGCAGATATATATATATATATATATATATATATATATATATATATATATATATATATATATATATATATATATATATATATATATATATATATATATATATATATATATATATATATATATATATATGTTGAAATAGTTTAGTACTTTCTTTGCTATTTAGTGCTAACAACCAAGTCACAAAGTAGAAACCAATGCGCGAGAAAAGCGCAAATTCGAGCAAATAGCAACAGTGCAGTGTACATGTATTCAGTGCAGTGTACATGTATATTACTAATTTTCATCTTTCTGTGTTTTTGCTACGTTTGTTTGCTGTCTTCGAGACGATTGTCCTCGTACTGAAATTCTATGTTTTGGAATTGTGCATATAGCACACGGTATATGGTTGTAATTTATTCGCATTAATCACTGTGTTCTGAACGAACACAACAATATATGTTTTTCTAATTGTAATAATTGTTTTTTAATACAAGGCTGCAACTGTAAAAAAAATTAGCAATGCCACATATATAACTTTAGATCATTTCCTGGGTTCATTACCACTGTCATTAGTTGTAATACAAGCGACCAACATGTACGTGTATATCTTCCATGTCTTGAAACAAACCGGATCGCCAAGACACAAAGGAAACCATTGCACATTTAGCTACTTACGACATTCGTACGTGACCTTCAGATACTTATAAGTGCCTCGACATGGGTCCGTGAATGGACCGCTGACGTCACACGCCGTCTTTTCCTGGCAGATCGCTCGCACTGTGTCGGTAATTCCAGGTAGACTACACGAGGTCGTGCGTATTGAGCTGTGTGGACACGTGGTCCTGTCGAGTCGGCCGTAGAAGGCAGAGATGACGTGGACGACGGTACCAGATGGACAACTGATGTGCAATCGCAAATCGCCATCGCACGCAGTCTTCGTAACTATTGAAAAACAAGAATAAAAAATAATTACGGTTGTAGCAATCACTCCAATAAAGTGATGTATATAGACTGTGTTTATGCCTATGAGCATATTTTGGAAGACTTTTATATAATAAATGTCATGCAAATATGTATCGAGTGAACGTTTCAGTGACAGAGCTGCAAACACAATGTAAATTGGTTGGTCGTCAATGTCAACGGAGATGTCTCCATGTCTGATGAGAGGGTGAGGCAGCAAGTGGGGTGGGAGGTGGTCCTAAACATTGGTGGAAGGTGAGATTGGTGGAGGTGTAGGGCCTACTCTAAAAAAAATGCTGGGATGTGTGAGATTTGCCTAACGAACAGGTGGAAAATGGGAGGTTGGCCCCCAAAACTGGTGGGAGGTGGGAGTTTGACACCCTTGTCACTCCCCCTCTGCAATACAGGACTAGTTTCAACAATGGTTTTTCATTGATCATTACAGCGTGTGTCGCTCTGTCGTAGACGAAAGTTCAAATATTCCACAAGTAATACACCGCGAACTACATGTTTTCTCTCAGTCCGTCATATTTGGTCGGACAAAGGTGAAAATGGGTTTGTGAACTATTTTGATTCATCGTTGCAAGGGACTGCATTCAGGCTTTGCACCCCGTACATGTAGCTTCGTCCACAAATGATTGGCCTGTGATGTATGTCAATCTCAAGAAGGACTTCTGACTGTATAATGGATGCCCTTGGATTCGTGATGTTCAAAAGTAAAGGTCACTCCACAGAGAAAGAGATGGATAAACAAGCGCATGAATATGCGTTATATAAGGTACTGTCCATGGTGAGTCGGTGCAGGTGTTTTATATCATGTTCAGCATAAGTCCGCCTGTATTTGATGAAAATCAGTTGAGTTACTATGAACACCGTAAGTAAATGTCCAAACACAGACGGCACAACTATTAGCAGACGTCAATTATTAAGTGTACCCATTAGCAGGCGTAAATCATTAAATGAAACCATTAGCAGGCGTAAATTGTTGTGTGCAGAATCAACATCGTGAACCAAATGTTGGATGAATGGAGAAGGGGAGGGACAGTGGTAGGGAGGGAGAGGGAAGGGAAAGTGGTAGGGAGGGAGAGGGGAGGGAAAGTGGTAGGGAGGGAGAGGGGAGGGACAGTGGTAGGGACGGAGAGGGGAGGGAAAGTGGTAGGGAGGGAGAGGGAGGGATAAAAGGCACATGACATTATGAAGTATGCTGTATGCGGAAGAATGCATTTAATGCTATACTTTTGCACACTAATTTAGTGGTCATCGTTGTGTTTTACAAATTTAACGAAAACCTTTATGTAAAAAAACCTGAGATAAACGCAATTAAACGATACACCATTTCTACACATCACTAACGAATTTTTAAAACAATAAACCATATCTATGCACCATATTGTTTTTTGTATGAAGGTTTACTTTTGACCAGATATGATGGGATTAAAGAAATAATAAATTAGAAAAAAGGCAAGAGGTGACATAATGATGATACTAATAATTATGTTAGTAGTAATTATCATTTTCAATGTACAACCACAACTTCTGTAACTGCAACGTATGCCTAGCGTAGGTTTAGACATAATTACATTTGCATAAAATTCACATTAACCATTTTTGCAAAGGTATGAGATAACAACACTTGATCAGTTATCTATCAAACCGTTTTTCGTGATTATTTAGTCTTCGTCTTGCCAACCCGTCAAAATCAGCCCGTCAGAATGGCGCCTCAGCAGAAATATGATTGCTTTCTACGGATCGCAAAAAGTTGACGCATCGATTACATGAAATAATGTATTTAAAAGAAAATAGTTAGCCCCATTACTCCAGGCCTTGCACATTATTTCAGGCCTTGCACATTACTTCAGTCCTTGCACATTCCCCCGTCTCTTTCTCACTCTCCCTCCCTCCCTTCCTCCCTCCCTCCCTCTCCTAGTCTAGTGTTATCCATGCGAGCCACATTAATTGCTCTTTGTGGGTATATCTTTGTTGGTATTGTGATCTATCCATGTTATGCCCATAGTGGATATAAGGTGTCTCGTTTGGAAAGCATGCAGCTTCCTATCTTGATTTCGATATAGTGTCTACGCGTTAGCTCGAGAAAGGAGTATGATGAGTGCAACTGCTCTGTACACCCGAGTCTTCCACAAACACTTGCGCTGCCGACCAAAATTTTATGATATCCTGTCTATGACGCATATATATATATATATATATATATATATATATATATATATATATATATATATATATATATATATATATATATATATATATATATATATATATATATATATATATATATATATATATATATATATATGGTATCTCGATAAATAAATAAATAAATCTCGTCCAGTGTGAACGCGCAGGCGTCGCGGGTTAAATCTAAGGGGCGATCATTGTTCATCATTCGGTCAAGAGGAATAACATTCCAACCCAACATAAGTGTTATCATTGCTGTCTTTCTCACAGCAGCAAGTGGAATCTCAAATGATAAGGCCGCATACTGGACGACTTCGGGTGATCAGTGCAAAAAAATTCCATATTCGGCGTATTTGTCTGATGGTAGGTTTAATAACGCCAATGACATCAGCTTGACCATCACCGAGAACGCTTACCCAATAACACAGGCCTATTAATCGGCCAAGCAGAGCGCTGCCGACTTGCCGATGAAAACCGTAAACACGGTCTCTAACTAATATCTACTCTAATCCTGAAATTTTCGACTTTCTCGAGACACCACATACTGCTGTGTCATGCTGCGTTGAAAAACATTGCGACGAGTTCATTTTGCCGTGACAAAACTTATGTTGAACTATTGTTCGGTATACGTTGTTGGTATCAATCACGGTTGGTGTATACATGAAGCACGGCTGTTGTATAATTATGTTAATTTTTAAGTATATATTAGTTTATTGTAAGGGGCATTGATAAGTCAAGTACAGAAATATGCGCTATAAAAGAACCAACATGATTTATTATTATTATTAGCTGTACCAATAACATACTATAATGTAATAGCATTAATTTATTTAGCAACATAACAGCACGATATACATCATTTACATTTTTTCACTATGGCATTCATTATGTCGCTTGGTGGTCACCTGGCTAAATGCCGTCTTCCTATGACCCCATGGAAAAAAACAGTGAAATATAAATGTAGGAAACGTTAATTCGGTACTTACAGTTCTCGGCTTTGGCGCCTCCATCAGACCAGGTGAAAACAATCGCAAACTGCAACAAGGCGATGAAGAGAAACATATCTGTTGTACTGACTGACAAGACCGCTGTCTCTACGGCGAGCACAGCGATTGATCGAGTGAGGTCCACGAACATACAAGACCGCTGTCTCTACGGAGAGCACAGCGACTGATCGAGTGAGGTCCACGAACATACAAGACCGCTGTCTCTCCAGCAGGCGCTGCGACTGATCGAGTGAAGTCCACGAACAAACAAGACCGTTGTCTCTACGACGAGCACTGCGACTGATCGAGTGAAGTCCACGAACAAACAAGACCGCTGTCTCTACGGCGAGCACAGCGATTGATCGAGTGAGGTCCACGAACAAACAGACCGTTGTCTCTACGACGAGCACTGCGACTGATCGAGTGCAGTCCATGAACATACAAGACCGTTGTCTCTACGACGAGCACTGCGACTGATCGAGTGAGGTCCACGAACAAACAAGACCACTGTCTCTACGGCGAGCACAGCGATTGATCGAGTGAGGTAAGCGAACATACAAGACCGCTGCCTATTGAGTGGAAGCGACGACTGACAGAACGGGGTCAATCCGGGGCAGCAATAACCCATTCACGCCCTACCTGTATATATTTGAATAATTAAATGGTTCACCACGAGTACTCCTACCGCGCATTCGTCAGTTGCTGCGTTAACAAATCGTATTACGAGCATTCACGATGGGGGCACAGAGCATATGAAGTATACACTGTGATTTAATGTTTTATTTTAGCACACAAATGCGTGGATCAACGTTTTGTAAATTTACAAGTTTATCGAGAATCATCATGTGACAAACACAATTAATTTATACACCATTTCTACACATCACATCACTACCGAATTTTCAAAACAATAAACAGTTCTATTGTGCCATGGTTTACTTTATACCACACGCGATGGGATTAAATAAATAATAAATTAGAAAATAAATACCAAGAGGGACCTATAGTAATGATGCTATTAATAATGTTGGTAGCAATTATCGTTTACAATGTAACTACTACTGATGCCTATCGTATGTTTAGACATGACTTGACTACATTTGCATAAACAATCTAAATTAACTATTTACGTAAATGTATAATATAATAACACTTGATAACTGTGTATCAAACAGCATCTCCAGATTATTTAGTCGTTTTGCCAATCCGTCAAAACCAGTCACCCAAGTTGACGCATCGCTTACATCCACTGATGTTTTCAGAAAATATGGAGTTTTGAAACATGGCACACAATCATTGCTTCAGGCTTTGCACATTAATATTTGATCTCCAGCGCCATTTTCGTATTCACGAACATCACTAGTCTTTAGACTTTGGTCTCAGTCACTTCCGGAATCTTGGTGCAGCAGCGACTTGAAATTGGTGTATAGAATCTAAAAATAGTGGAATATCGAATAGAATAAGTATTACTATTACATATATGTTATACATAAACGTTGTGTTGACATATATTAGAATTTTTTTATTATTATTAGTCCGAGGCAGGATTTTAGAGTAAGTTAGTTCCAGACTCCGACAGGGAAATCAGTGAGCGTTAATAGGGTTGTTTACCATTCGAAAATTGAGGTAGCATAGTGAATAGTCAGAAACAGTCGGAATATTGGTTAGAACTATTACACACACATATTATATACACAAACTTGGCGATCTTTTACTTTCTGACCTAACCATGAAAATGACCACATAGAGCACCGAAACTTCTACTCATATTTCTACTATACATATACACATATCACTTGGCCAAAAAAGTACATTTACTTTCTCAAAACGATCAACATTTAAAAAAGAATTAAACCAAAATATCGCCAACTCCTACGCCGCCTACGCGTAGCGCCAAGGCTACCGTAAAATCGATGCATATGACAAGGCGTCGTTCAATTTTACCAAAACTCTGTGCGGGGGCGCTGCTGATTGAAATCAAACATAGTACAATTATGCATTTATGTTTTAATTGTGCGTGCGTGCGTGCGAGCGTGCGTGCGTGCGTGCGTGCGTGCGTGCGTGCTTCGTTGCTTGTAACTATGCATAACTCAGTATTATTTATATTTTTGCTAAATATGACGTGTCATGTTCTTAAATAATTAGTTTTATTCATATTATCATCAGATTGTATTATATTTTTAGATGTATTTTAAGTATATCTGAATGGACTTTGTCCAGATTTACGGTGCTATTTTAAAACCAAATGCTTTTTAAATGCAGCAATTACGTTGGCACCAGTATTAACGCATAATTTAAGCGTACTGTCGAATCTAATACAAATTACCTCAACAAAAAATATTCTTATTATTTTGTCACAAAATTACTAGTATATATCTGTTGATGCCACTGACTTCTTTAGAGATCAGCTGTTGTTACCTCCCATAATCAGTATTAAGTCAAACACAAAATAAGACACGCTATAACTTCAACTTATTACATTTTACTAGTTGCAGAACACAAGCACGCACACAAATATGCCAATAACAAGTACACTTATATAGCGCACATGCTTAAAATACATAGTTTATGAAATTAATGAGTTAAATAAATTAGATAAACATGATGCACGTGTGTGTGTATATATATATATATATATATATATATATATATATATATATATATATATATATATAATATATATATATATATATATATATATATATATATATATATATATATATATATGTAATGTATGAATGTATGTATAATTTTATGTATGATGATAATATGAATAAAACTAATTATCTAAGAATATGACATGTCATATATAGCACAAAGAAAAAATACAAGTAATACTGAAACATATACTATAATTACACGCAATGAAGCACGCACGCACTCACAATTATAACAAAGAAATACATAATTGTAATATCAGCGCCACCGCACGAGGTTTCGGTGAAACTGAACGACGCCTTGTCATATTCGTTGATTTTACGCTTTGGTGCTACGCGTAGGCGCAGTAGGAGATGGCGATTTTTTGGTTTAATTCTTTTTTTAATTTTGATCGTTTTGAGAAAGTAAATGTACTTTTTTGGTCACGTGATATGTGTATATGTATAGTAGATATATGAGGAGAAGTTTGGGTGCTCTAGGTGGTCGTTTTCTTGGTTAGGTCAGAAAGTAAAAATTCTTATAGACATATATTAAGAAACTGAAGTTTTCCCGGACTCAAATTCAACGAGCGATAAGGGGGAGTTTGTTTACAGGTCGTGAATTAAACTGGTGTACCAAACTATCGTATACATTGTTAAATATATATTAGATAAAGTGATACATTTACATAAATTACATACATAAGGTAATATCTGACATAGTTGTAGTAAACGATTTCGGCAAAAAGGAATTAACAGCAGGATTTTAGCGTAAGTTCGTTTACACTGACTTCGTTGTTTTGTGTACACAGTGTTCTCCATTTTCGCTAGGTGGCAGGCTTTTTTGCTCGTGCGAGCTGAGTAGAAAAGACATAGTTAGCAAGTATATTAGCCTAAAGTGTTCTTTTGAACACAAAAACAGCCTTATTCAAGGCTAACGGAGCAATCAGATCAAGTCTAAATTTTGTGACGGCGCGGTGCAAACTGCAGGTAAAGGCCAACAGGCGTTTAATATGCAACATTTGTAGCAACTGGGTGGACTTCGTCAAGTCTACGTGCGAGAAATCCTGGACCCGGGTTCAGGCGGGTAGTTTTAGTTTTGAGTGTAGGAGATGTACGAGGATGAGGGAACTTGCGGTGGAGTTAGAACAGCTGAGGCTGCTCGTTGTGACAGTGGTGGGAAGGGAGCAGGTGAGTTGCGCCAGTGGTTCTGGTGGTGGGGGGGGGGGGCAGTAGGTGATAAAGTGGGGGAAGACGACGCGAGAGATGCTAGGGAGAGCTCACCTCAGCCTGAGAGGAGGCTGAGGGGAGGTAAGGTGACAGGTCGTAGGGAGACAGGACGTAAGGAGACGGGACGAAGCGAGACAGGACGGGATGTACAGTGTTGAAGGGATGCTGGACTGACGGGATGTACAGTGTTGAAGGGACGCTGGACGGTCAGGACGTACAGTGTTGAATGGACGCTGGACGGACAGGATGTACAGTGTTGAAGGGACGTTGGACGGACCGGATGTACAGTGTTGAAGGGATGCTGGACGGACGGGATGTACAGTGTTGAAGGGATGCTGGACGGACGGGATGCACAGTGTTGAAGGGACGATGGACGGACGGGATGTACAGTGTTGAAGGGACGCTGGACGGACCGGATGTACAGTGTTGAAGGGATGCTGGACGGACGGGATGTACAGTGTTGAAGGACGCTGGACGGACGGGATGTATAGTGTTGAAGGGACGCTGGACGGACGGGATGTACAGTGTTGAAGGGACGTTGGACGGACTGGATGTACAGTGTTGAAGGGATGCTGGACGGACGGGATGTACAGTGTTGAAGGGACGCTGGACGGACGGGATGTACAGTGTTGAAGGGACGTTGGACGGACGGGATGTACAGTGTTGAAGGGACGTTGGACGGACGGGATGTACAGTGTTGAAGGGATGCTGGACGGACGGGATGTACAGTGTTGAAGGGATGCTGGACGGACGGGATGTACAGTGTTGAAGGGACGTTGGACGGACGGGATGTACAGTGTTGAAGGGATGCTGGACGGACGGGATGTACAGTGTTGAAGGGATGCTGGACGGACGGGATGTACATTGTTGAAGGGACGCTGGACGGACGGGATGTATAGTGTTGAAGGGACGCTGGACGGACGGGATGTACAGTGTTGAAGGGATGCTGGACGGACGGGATGTACAGTGTTGAAGGGACGCTGGACGGACGGGATGTACAGTGTTGAAGGGATGCTGGACGGACGGGATGTACAGTGTTGAACGGATTAAAATTAAATATGAGAAAAGCGGAAGTTTTTATTTATCAGTAGGATGTTTGAAACATGTCCAAAAACCAAGAGTTTTCCCGCTATACTACGATATTTGGAATGTCTGCTATTAAGTCACGAGCATTGTGTTGTTACCATATCAGCTTTCTTTTATTTTATGCTATTTAATTTATTTTAGAGACGTTCTGACAATTTGTTTTATAGTGACCGTCGCTGATAGAATTGTTTAACATAGTGTTAATGTTTGTCTTAAGGTCGGTGAAGTGGTCTTTTTCTGCGGTCTACTGTCGGGAATCAGACTTGCATACATCGTTACAAGGAAGGATGTTGACGTCTCGTTCTGATGCAATAATTCACTGAGACTTCACTGAGACTTCACCGAGACCAGTCAGTGCGACGAGTCACTGTGACATACGGACTGTGCCAGTTCAATGTGATATAAAAGTGAGTTTTTAAAAGTGTTTTAAACACTTGTTATGATTTCGCTGGTCCCAGAGAAGGTGTTAAATTGTTCCATAGAACGGCTGAGCAAAGAGCGAAACGGCGATCACCATGTGTGACAGTCAGCGAAGCCGGTACTAATAAAAGCGCTGGCAGCGAAGCAGTTCTGTTAATGGGGCGGTAGCTAATTAACTCAGCCAGGTAGTCCGGCGCCAGACCATTTAATGCACAATAAGTAAACAAAAGCACTTTGTAAGTTGGTCCCAAATGAAAGAGTAGCCAATGTAAACAGGCAGCCAATGTAAACAGGCAGCCAGTGTAAACGCTGCAACACGGATGTAATGTGTTCGTATTTCCTTGTACGGGTAACGAGGCGAGCAACAAAGTTTTGTATATTTTGTAAATGTTGCAGCGCCGTCTGTTGGAGAAGTGCATTTCTACAATTTAAAAGCGACGTCACTAGTGAGTGACCAAGAGTTTTGTATGATTCTTTCTTCAGATGTGGTCGAATTCACCCAGTATTTCTTATCTGATAGTAAAAAATTTTCACAGCGTTGGCAATCTGGTGTTCCTTTTCCAGGTTGCTGTCAAACTGTACACCAAAATTGCGCACCACTATAGTACGCATTAAAAATGTACAGGTTTCTTGATAAAAAGTTGTGCCAGCAGTGAAATGGTTAGTGGCGCCACTGGTGGAGAGCTTGACCTAAACACTCGGTCCAAACTCCCCACAGTGGCGCCACTCAGCATATCACCACTGCCACAACTTGATTATAAATAAAAAATACAATGCGTAGTGGTATATTAGTTTTGCAACTACCATCGATTTTCCAGGTTCCGCGCTGTGGCGCCACCGTTTGTCGCAAACATCTTCGCCCAGCCTCGATTATCTAGCATCCGCGCTCTGGCGCCACCGTTTGTCGCAAACATCTTCGCCCAGTCTCGATTGTCCAGGATCGGCCACCCTTTGTCGCACACATCTGGACGCAATGTGGGGTTTTCATTTTGATGGAAATTATGTATGCGACCAGATTGTGGGCGCATATATAAGTAGCTGATTAAGATCTCATCCGGGTATTTCGATATCGATAACGACGCTGATTGGTTGCTGGTGCTTCACCCGATAACGCATAGAGAATTGTTGTCGTTACTGGTCGCACGTGCTATCGACAAAGCTAGATTCGTTAAATATAGAGTTTGAACACAATTTGCATGTACGTGTTAGGATCATTTTGGGATTGGGGGCAGTTTTGGAATGATCCCAACTTGGGCCGATCCATTATTTGATTTCCAACAACGCCCGCCGAAGTAGAAATCCCATATGCACAATCGGCTGATTCCAACTTGAAATGGCCCGTATTGGAATTCCAACAACGAACGACGTCAGACAAGTATAGCGTTGTGCGTTATCTGAATAATACACATTGCTTTATGGAAAGTACTACCAAATGTATGGTTAGAGCGATATAGTAGACACAATGTTACAAAGATGTCTTGCTTAATGTATTCGTCCTATCTAGATCATATCATTTGAATAATTAATGTCGATAAGTACGTATTGCACAGCGTTTACCTGTGTGCTACGTTGTTTAAATATTATTGTGTGTGTGGAATGCAATGGTTACTTGGAAGTCAATTTAGATGTTGCATATTCGGCCCTAAATAAACATTTAAAATTGGTGTGTCTAGAAATACGTTATTTTAAGACCTCACGAGGTGTGAAGTGGTTACTTTGAATTCAAATAAGTTGTTGCAGCTGCGGCTCTAAGTAAACATTTGTCTGAATATTGGTAGATATATATTGGTAGATATATATTGATAGATATATTATCCATGCAACAAAAGACAATGGGTATAACGGGTACACGAAAAATGGAAAATAACATTAAGAAAGTGCGACAAGCGATACTTTCAGAATAATTCAGCCTTAAACTTTCACTTTTTCTACATTTTACAGATTCCAGCACCCAAAATGAGAATGTAGGACAAATCATATAAACACCATTTTGTTATGCGTATAGTCCTTTATTAGGTAAACAACATTAACGTTTCAGGATGGTGTTCTGCCTTGTTGAATTTATATTGCAGGTGAAAGTCACTGCTGTGCCCATTGGTATTTTCTCCTAAATTTCTCCCAAATTGGCCAACGAATATCCAAAATAAATGTGCCAGAACACTATTCTGAAATGTTTATTGTAATTGTCACCACACTTCTTCAGAGAAGAATAGCAGTTCGGCAGTTAGCTGTTCTTGGCACTGTCCTTTTTGAATGCAACGGAGAAATGTTATTGTAAACTGATAAATGGTCCTTCATTATGGACTTCCTGGCTTGATTAAACAAACATATGGATACATGGTGCGTGCCATTTTTGCATAATCTGTATGCGCCCAGAATCTGGGTGCATAAATATAATACTAGATAATAATTATCCTCCGGTATTCATTATCTAGTTAATATGACCCCTGCTATATGCGAACAAGAACACGAACAAGAATTTTATTTTTGACCCCAAAAATAACAAATAATGGATCAATAGACATATTATGGATATGCTTTTACACAAATAAAATAGATATACACATATAATAATACACGTGTGCAAATACCTTTATTTGAAACCAGTATAGAAAACCATAATTAATATAAAAAAACTTTTAATTTAAAACAAATAGGGGTCGGTGGCTCCAATTAAGACACACTCTTAGGAGCCGCCCCAGTTATGACAAATCAATTTTATTTATTTTTTGGCCGTTTTAATTATATGTTTAAATGTTTTTTATACCTGCTGATATAATCAGATGTGATTATGTGCTTGAATATTAGAGGTTCTTTCCATTTATGAACCATTAGCATTGCTGATTTTGGTGACATGAATAATAATTTGGAAGTGTACACGTGTCTTTATATACTTTCAGGAGAAAATATGTTTGTAAATTGTAAAGCCTTGTAAATATGAATGTATATATTTTCTTTCACTATATCAGGAGTGTCGTTTATAATGTATGACAAATGAGTTTTCATAAATAATATAAATAAATACGCTGTTGTTTGTTCTCTCTTTGAAAACTGGTTTAATTCCAAATGTAATTATGTGTGGCAGGGTAGACTAGGGAGGAGTGGACCACAGGGAGAAGTGGGCCACAGGGAGGAGTGGGCCATAGGGAGGAGTGGGCCACAGGGAGGAGTGGGCCACAGGGAGGAATGGGCCATAAAGAGGAGTGGGCCACAGGGAAGAGTATGCCGCAGGGAAGAGTAGGCCTCAGGGAGGAGTGGACCAAAGGGAGGAGAGGGCCACAGGGAAGAGAGGGCCAGAGGGAGGAGTGGGCCACAGGGCGAAGTAGGCCACAGGGAGGAGAGGGCCACAGGGCGGAATGGGCCACAGGGAGGAGTGGACCACAGGGAGGAGAGGGCCACAGGGAAGAGAGGGCCACAGGGAGGAGTGGGCCACATGGCGAAGTAGGCCACAGGGAGGAGAGGGCCACAGGGAGGATTGGACCACAAGGCGGAGTGGGCCACATGAAGGAATGGGCCACATGGAGGAGTGGACCACGGGGAGGAGTGAGCCACGGGGAGGAGTGAGACACAGGAAGGAGTGGCCACAGGGAGGAGTGGGCTTAGTGTACGTAGTCCCTTAACTCCTCCTGGAGCATAGGCCATCCACAACATTTCTCCAGCGCCTCCTGTCCTGAGCAATCCTCTCCAGTTGTTGCCAGCCATTCCCCGTTTGCTTGATGTCTGCCTCGAGGTCACGTCACCAGGTGTTTTTTGGTCTCCCCCTCTTTCTCTTGCCTTGGGGGTTCCACGTCAGGACCTGTCTGGTTATGTTTGTGCTTGGCTTTCTCAAGGTGTGGCCAAGCCATCCCCATCTCCTCTTAAGGATACCTATCTCGATTTGGGCTTGGTGTGTTCTATCCCAGAGGTCTTTGTTGCTCATCCTGTCCATCCAGTGTATTCGCAGAATTCTTCGCAAGCAATGGTTGACAAATGTCTGGAACCTTATCAGCGTGGTCTTGTTTATTCGACACGTTTCCGCTCCGTACAGCAACACGGACTTTACATTTGTGTTAAACAAGCGTATTTTTGTGGTTTCTCCAATTACCTTTGACTTCCACACATTTCTCAACATGTGGAAAGCTACCCTTGCTTTGCTGATCCTTTTCTTTACGTCAGCCCCTGTTCCTCCATACGTATCCACTATGCTCCCTAGATATCTGAAATCTTTAACCTCTTCCAATGTCTCTCCCTCAAGCATGATTGGTATTTCGCAAGTAGCATTTTTTCTCAACGCCGTTGTAGTACTGTACAATATCCGGATATTACGGCCGTTTGGTATCTCTGTTGCAAGGCTGCAACGACGTAAATGTGGGCGTGAACGGTAATCGGGGTCAAACGGCTCTCCACTGGGTGTGCAGCATCTGCGAGGGCATCGCATGACCTGTCGGTCTGGTGACAGTTGCCAGACACTGGTATGGCAACACGCCACTGAGGCTGCCTAGTGTACTGTCGCCGCTGGCTTCGATGACGTCACCAGCCTGCTCGTCTCAACCGCAGGTGACATCAATGACTTCAACGCCGATGGGTCGACAACATTCTGTCTCACTGACAGTGATGTGCCGTCCGTTACTGGCTCACCGAAGCGTTACACGCACGGAGAGCCTGCAATTACGAACACTCCTGCCACGGTTACATCTACCAGATGAACACTGGCGACAAGGCAAGAAACGTGAATGTGCTGACCTCGGGCTACCTAGATGACTGGTCACAATCAATGGATGATGGCTGAACGATTTGTTGATGTGAGACATTGGTAACTCTGGTTATATTTTGTTCGAACTGTAGCACGTCGGTGGTGTCTGTTGCCCAACTCGACAGTTGCGTTGGCATTCCAGACGTACAACTGGTGCGCTCACACTAACAATTTCTTCCGACTCGCGCGCTCTGAACAGTGACTAACCAGTTGGCAGAGTCGTTAAATCCATCAGCGGGCCGCCACGATCCTGGCGTCAAATACGTGTATTGCATGCGCGCCACCACGCTCCTGGCGGTTTTGTACAGCGCTACTTTCGCAAACAAGCGCCATTTCCGAAGCCTGTGTTGGATGCGATTCCTCTCGCCTTAGTCTCGGTCACCATCGCTCGACGTCGCAGAAAAAGGCGGAAATTGAGAAGGTGCGGTCGACTGTGGGCCAGACCACACATTCTTCATAGGGACGAGCAAGGTGCCTTTGGTGCCTTTGGTGCCTTTGGTGCCTGCTTCCAGTGCTCTGTGCTAACGAACCAGCTCAATTACATAACTTTGTGCGGATGCTTGCATATATGTTCGACTGGCCGTGTTGAAGCTTTGTTTGGGTGATACTACGTGCGCAAAAACGCGGTAAAAATACTGCGCTTTGATTGACTCGCCGATTGGCGCCGCTCCTGTTGAGTCGGGAAAAGCGATCAGACTTACAACTGCTCGTCGCGTTGAGTTGCCGTTCGCGCTCAGACTTACAGCTAGTGTTAGGCCCGATAATTTGTTGAATCGGATAAAACTCCGTCGTATGAGTCGTAGCCGACTAAAATCGAGTTGTCAAGAGTGCTCCGACTAGCAACTGAGGCATCGTAGTATGTAACTCACGTAAACAACATGTGCACACATAACTACAGTTGTTCTTAATTGTTTCTTCCTTGAATTTTTACTGATTTGTTATATTTACACACAACATAATATGTAGAACTGTAATTTATACATCAGGACTGCCTGTTCCTTGGCAGATTCAGTGTTAGCATGGTTGGCCTTAATTCGAAAGTAAAGTAGTAAAATGTCTACAATTTGGTATGTAACTGTGGAACTAGTCACTAGGACTTGTTTGCATATATGTTGACAGCCAAGGCCAGTATTTCCATAACTCTGCTGGCTGTTCAATATGTGATGCATACATATTAGTTATATGTTAAATGTGTGTTATGAGGTACAACATAATCTTAACAGTTTTACAGACTCAGTATATATATATGTCTTAGTCAAAGCATTATCCTGATTCTCTTGTACTCATACAACATGGACTATACTAATTAGCAAGCTTAAAGCCACAAAACATGTGGTATTGCTAGTGCTTAAAATAGTCCCACATAAATAAGTGTACCTATTTTTAAAGTTAATTTATTGCCTTGACTAATTTGGGAATATATTACATTTGTGTTGTATATTATGTATCAAAATGAACTGTGCTTATTTTCCGGAGAAGTGAAATTAGTGTGATGTCAATGGAAATTGTATCGGTATTTTATTTTTGCATCAATAAATAATCGTATAATGCATTCGGTAATACTATTTACAAAGAGTACATTGTATTATTAAGATCGTTTGGTTTCATCGAGTTTTTTGGTGAAAAGATATAGGGTAGCCTGGGGCAACACTAGCCGTGGGGGGAACACAGCCCCACCACATACGCAAACTATAAAACTCTGAACAAAAAGTCTCCAAATCTGGTGCAAAAAGAAGCTAACATCTACAAATACGACAACAACTTAAACGGTAGTGGCGTCATACATCACATCACTTCAAAGTGCATCGCGAAATGAACAAGACACAGTGCGCACATGTAAAGAGTATCATCAAAGAAGCAAAGTCTGACTACTACGCTTCTGAAATATAACAGTGCGGGAGTGACAACAGGCGACTGTATCATTTGTTAAACGGACTGCTGTAGCGAAGAAAGTCCCCATGTCTTCCTGCTAAAGACAACATGCGAGATCTTGCAACAAGTTTCTCAAACTTCTTTTGTGCGAAGATCGATACGAATCGTGTGGCGCTGCGTACTCAGTCTACACCATAGACATAAATAGAACACCTGGTAGTAAAACAAGACAGCTGAGCTCTTATCAGCTGACACATGATAAAGTGATGCAGGCATGGACCAGTGACATTCATGCTGCTGCACAGCAAGAATCAACTGGATGCCTAGTGTTTATACTGTACAGCACCCAGTCTTCATCATATATATATATAGATATACAGCACTAATAAGAGATTATTACTACATAGCTATATATACCGAATACCTTATTACGTAATACAATGAAGAAAAAGCAAACGACGATCACAAATTTGAGAGCCTTATTAAATGCTTAATAAAGAACAAAAATCTTATTAATGAGCTGACATTTAGTAGAGTTTTAAAAATGAGTTACAAATATGCATACAGGCACGCACACATTATTTATAAAACTGAATCCTACCCCTATAACATTTTATGTTGCACCCAATCAATGTGACTACTAGGAAACACTTAATGTACGCTCCCCCAAGAAAAATAAACGTATCTGTAATATATTGATATTTCAGAACATTTTCGAAACTGTTACATTCATTCACATATACACTAACACAGCACAAACATTTGTGACATAAATTACCTGAAAATAACGAGATGTTAATCCTGTCTTCTGTCGACTCGTACAGCTGTAAGCCACACAGGAAATAACCATATTCGTTGTCCCACAACTTTCTCCAGCAAGCCTACAACATGTTTGTCTTGGAGAGTTTAACACTAATGCACGATGCTCACTCCAATATGAACAACCCAACTGCCCACACTTATAATACAACTGCTGGGACCACCCTCACCCAAATTAGTAATCAGTCTGGTGGATATGCCCCATTAAAAACAAATTACATTGACAGATCTTCAAGTTAATTAGTTCCTGTTTTCATCGTCACTGGCTACTTGCCAGATAAGTTTATACTTCTCTGGTAGCCACCTCATCTTCATTGCTTTTGTTTGCCTTATATTGTACATGATGATGGTGAGGAGGAAATAAATTAACTTACTTATTCACTTACTTACTTACTTAATTACATATTTTAGACAACTATTTGTAACATGCTATGTTCACACTATAAACAGTACTACCCTATGTGTCATGCAGTGGATGCAATTGTTTCTGCCGTGCAATAAAATGCCGGCCAGTGGCCCACGCCCGCTTCACTGCAGTGAGCTGGCTTACTGTTCTTGTTTATAGGGGAATGATTAATGATGTAACTCTATGGTTTACACTCACCTCCATCACGCTCACAGACCAACACCTAACACCCTGCGGGTCACAACTTCACTCACTTCCGGCTGCGACAACATCCGACATCCGCAACGTGCTCAACAAGTCGCCAACAACATCGTGTGCGTTCGATCCCTTACCAACATGGCTGCTGAAAGAGGTCGGTGACAGTTTAATACCTTTCCTGACGCGACTCGTCAACTCATTAATCGCATCTAGTGTTGTTCCACGCTGCCTGAGACATGCTAACGTCAGAAAGCAAATTTCGATCATAACAATATGAACTGTCATCGATCAATTTCAAATCTGCCTTTTATATCTAAGCTACTTGAAAGATATATTACACACTGTCTGATCAAGCACTTGACTGACAACAATCTTCTCGAATGCTACCAATCAGCATATAAATCACATCATTCTACGGAAGCTGCGTTAGTTTTGGTTCAGAACGACATCCTTGAGGTGCTAGACCGGCTGTAAGGCGTTATCCTGGTACTACTTGACATGTCACATCATTCTACGGAAGCTGCGTTAGTTTTGGTTCAGAACGACATCCTTGAGGTGCTAGACCGGCGGTAAGGCGTTATCCTGGTACTACTTGACATGTCGGCCGCCTTCGACACAGTCGACCATGAAATTCTACTCAGCCGATTAGAACAACGCTTCGGAATGTTTGTTCCAGCGCTGATGTAGATGCGATCATATCTACCCGACAGGTGGCAGTCAGTAAACGTTCCAGGTGGCGCTTCCAGCAAAAGCAGCGTCACTTGCGGTGTCCCTCAAGGTTCGGTGCTGGATCCTCTACTATCATCAAACTACACAACTCGAGCTTCCATCTCTACGCTGATGATATCCAATTATATATATATATATATATATATATATATATATATATATATATATATATATATATATATATATATATATATATATATATATATATATATATATATATATATATATATATATATATATATATATATATACATATATACTGTTGTTTTTACGCAGAATTGAGCACTGCATCAATGATGTCTGCGTGTTGATTGTCGTGATACATCTACCAAATAGCCCGATCGTGCCTAACACAGAAAGCTGCGGTCCGTCTGATGTACTCACTCGTCATATCGCGTCGACCCGATCGTGCCTAACACAGAAAGCTGCGGTCCGTCTGATGTACTCACTCGTCATATCGCGGATTGACTATGCGAATTGTCTCTTACACGGCATCCCAGATGACATATCTGACCTACTCCACGAACAACGAGCTACTTGATTACAAATAATGACTTGTATGTGCCGCCATCTCGTAGCCGATTTGGCGACGTAACTGTCTCGGTTTCTGCTCCAGGCATATAGAATTCACTTCCAAGCGAGATGAAGACAATCTCTTGCCATGTGACTTTTAAAAGACTCCTAAAAACTCTTCCTGGTTGCATATGTACCAGAAGCACCAACTACTTATTTTTATTGTTTTGCTTGTTTAATACTTAATTATATGTAATATTAATTTTTTATTATTATCTGTCCATGTTTTTATATCAATTTTACACCATGTTTTACTTATTTATTATTTAGTATTATATATAATAATTTAATAATTGTCTTCTATATAAGTTCTTCTTTTATTATATTAGCTTCTATCTGAATTAATTTATCATTATTTATATAACTTATAAATGGTATACATATAAATGTATTTTAACCGCCTCAGAATGGATTTATCTAGATTTACGGCGCTATACAAATGTTCTTCTTATCTTATCTTACATAAAATCGCCATCCCGGCACATCAGTACACCGTGCGTACCATTGGTAACATCTTTTGTTGAAATTTAAAAGGAGTTCGTAATTTAGAAACGTAAACGTAACGCTAGTGCAGGCCGGCTTGGTTTGTCTACGCGGAAGTTTTCAGAGTCGGAATGTTGGGAGCATTTTAATTGCTTCCCTCGTGGAGGAGCACGTCGTGTTTCGGTGAAATTGTCTGCCGCGCTCCCTGAGTGCTCCAATCTGTAACCTTTTAGGGATCAGCCTATATGTAAACCCATTATGGAACATTCCAGCTGTTCGCGTCATTGATATTTATTTGACAGCCAAATCAACACAATGCCCTGCCCATAATAAATTATTAGCTGAAAACCAGTCATAAAATGTAACTATAGGTACATTTTGACACTTGATAAATCATGTAGATTAGATTTCCAGAGCACTGCGAGCCAATGAAGCCTGCTTACTCTCTCTTTAAATATACCAATGGATTTTTTTCAAAATAATATTTATATAATTGCTTGATTATTAACCAAACGTGGCGTACTTTTGTCAGAAAAGTGACAATTTGTCACATTTAACAAGATTTTGAGTGATTTCCAATGTGTCAGAATTGTGAAATTTTACTGTTTATGTGACTGCTTTCGTGCTTCTAGGTGATAAGACACAAGGCGTACTGCTTGATTTCGCTACGCCACCTTAAAGGGGTATCACGTGACCAGGTACACTTTGCAGCAAGATTTGAACATGATGATCTATGCGATGCTTCTAGTGGCAGTGACACAACCAACATACAACTATTCTGTCCACAGTTGCCACACGATGTGACCAATGCACTGGGCCACATAACACATATCACCAATGACTGTGCTTTTGCAAAATAGCTACCTGCTCCTTCATAAACAGGTGCCATACCCCCTAATTTAAAAAAAAATTCCATTTTGGCGTCCGCTCTGAACCATGGTATTTGTGATTGTTACTGCTTTCTGCCTTTTCCAAGTAAACTGTTTACTTTTCTTGTCAACTTGTGCCTATGGGAATGGCTATACCTTCGGTTAGCCAGGGATGGGGTTAGCTAGAGATGGGGTTAGCCAGGGACGGGGCTAGCTAGAGATGGGGTTAGCCAGGGATGGGGCTAGCTAGAGATGGGGTTAGCCAGGGATGGGGATAGCTAGAGATGCAGTTAGCTAGGGATGGGGTTAGCTAGAGATGGGGATAGCTACGGTTTGGGTTACACACCTTCATTTCCTTGTGCCCATTTATATTCCAAAATATGACCCCTCATTATATTATCGGAATTCCAAATTATAAAAATTATAAGAAATGTTTTATAGCAAACTAATAAGCTCATCCAAATTGATATCCACAATTAAGCTAACAACAATGACCAAAACATAAGCATATCAAAATGTTATAATCGTGCTGTGATCACGACCTCTGTTTACTTGGGATCAGCCTACAGTTACATTTCCCATTGGTGACAATGCTAATGTTTTGCATGATTATAAAAAAACGGGACCATTAAAAACATTTAAAATACCTATCTGACGTTGTCATCATCTCATTGACAGGCCGGTCGAGTTTAGTCAAAATCAAGTGTTTCTAACTCTCTTAAAATGGCTGAACGCGCCATACCCGTCAATGTTTACCAATTTTTTTATGAATTGCTACGTACTCCTGCCTTGTGGCTAAAATATTGTCAACAATTCTTCCGCCTATTAAAATCATCTAAAAATCCATAGTTACACGTCGACAGGTTCTACCAGCAAACGTGGCAATGTCCCTGCTCTAAGGTACTTACGTCAGAATGTAAAGTGTATGCCAGTTTGATTTAATTAGTTTTTAATAGCTAATGTTATTAAGTCATTAGTAGGTGTTAAGCCTATATTGTATGTATTAAGCCTATATTAGCAACAGAAAAGCAGGTATCGAAAAGTTTATAGTTAAACCACCCTTGTGGAATTTGACAAAATCCATATGGTGCCAAAGATTTATGGTAATGTTTAAACGCTTCTGTCCTCCCTTAATGGAAGACGGTGTGTCACCCTTTAATCCGGGCATTTATTAAATTGTTATACATCAGTTATAAATTTCGCCCTGGCCCCGAAGAAGAAAAGGGAGGCATATATCTTACAAAATTATATGAATTTTGGTTAACTTCCTATAATCCCAAACTTACTCTGCCTTACATTCGTGTGTAACACACCAGGAAGTCTAACTGAGGCATGCTCCCTTTAAAGCAAGTCAATGGCTTTCTCAGAAGTTCCCAATATCAACGTACGCATGCGTGAACATCTCATATTTCTACCAAAATCATCCAAGACCATCCCACTCATGCGTGAACAGGCCGAAGCCACACAACCTCTCTGAAAAAAAAAACATTTGCATTTTTGCATAATTATTATATATGAACGGTGTGGGTGGCCGTCGCAGGCCAACCCGCGGACACTGCGTTCTGCCGGGCTCCATGATCCCGACTGAATAGCCACGCGGCTGTCTACGGGCCGGTTTAGAAGGACGGTGTGTATGTGTGTGTGCGTGCGTGCGTGCGTGCGAGCGTGCGTGCGTGCGTGCGTGTGTGTATGTGTGTGTGTGTGTGTGTGTGTGTGTGTGTGTGTGTGTGTGTGTGTGTGTGTGTGTGTGTGTGTGTGTGTGTGTGTGTGTGTGTGTGTGTGTGTGTGTGTGTGTGTGTGTGTGTGTGTGTGTGTGTGTGTGTGTGTGTGTGTGTGTGTGTGCATGTGTGTGTGAACATGCGTGCGTACGACGCTACAACTTTTCCACGACATGCGTAATAACTTAAGACAGGAGATATTTTTAATCTACATCAGGGGTTTACATCATGGGTAGAGTCGATGATTGAGGCATCGTGATAGCATCTAAGTACATGACGTATTTATTTAAATACGGTACATCGACAGTGTTCAGGTCATGAGCTTGGGTCGTTTAGGTGCGAGATTTGTGCCACTGAGTATGGAGTGATATGGAACATCTTTGTGAGGGGGCTGCTTTGGCCTCCACTAGGTAGATCTTGTCGAATATAACCCTGTTTGATTCAATAAAGTATGCCTTATGCATTTAAATCTTCTTAATTAGAACATAATAGAACCCATAGACAAATTAGAAAATGTGGAACAACATTTTTGGATAATTGCAACCAAGGGATGAGGCCGCATGAAAAGGCAACACACTATTCAATCCCCACCCGAGGGTTATTACTGTTTATAACAACTTGCCCGAAACGCAATTTTTGCAGTTGCACATACGTGGACGATAACAAATCCTGAATTTCAATTTAAATTCAACTTGGAATAACCCATTGTACTATATAGTAGACATGTTTCAAGTTTCATTCACGAAACATAAAAAAGTGGCTGCGTAAGATTATATTATTAACAGTTTTAGGTGGTTAAAAAGTCATTGATGCCCATATATCGTTAATTTCGTCTTCTTAACTCCCGAAGTTTGGACAGTGTGTCTGCTGGTGGACCTCCAACCAACTACTGTCGATAGTGACTCTATAAGTGTTCCACTGTGGTGTGGAGTGACAAAAAGTTCTGTACGTGTTTCACTGTGGTGTGGAGTTGCACGGGGTTCTGTAAGTTTTCCACTGTGGTGTGGAGTGACACAGGGTTCTGTACTTGGATTCATTCTATTCACAATGTATACTGCTCCAATTAATCGCATACTTTAGTGGTACGATGTGAGCTACCATACGTATGCTGAGGACATACAAATCTATGTGTCGTTTAACCCTAACACTGAAAGTGACTATGGGGCGTCTTGTCACATTCATAAAAATTACGACAGTGGATGCTGCTACATCGACTGAAGTTAAATGACGGCAAAACTGAATTAAATACGCTTAATCTCCAAACACAACAACACTAAATTTGGCAATGCTGTTTCCTGCCCATTCAGTGTCGGGCGTAGCAACATCATTCCTGCGTCGCGTGTTCGAAATCTTACTGTAATAATGGACCAACAGTTATCTATGATCGACCAGGATACTGCTGTCTGTGCCAGTTGCAACTACCATCTTCGCAGGCTGTAGTCAATTCGGCGTTATCTAAGACTTGGGGCTACAAGGTGTGTGATTCAAGCCCTTATAACATCTCGGCTGGTCTACTGCAATTCGCTATTGATAGGACTACCACTTGCACAAATCGAACGCCTACAGCGGATCCAAAACGAAGCTGCCCGCTTGATAACTAGGACACGGCAACGTGACCATATCACCCCTGTGTTGAGGGCGCTGCATTGGTTACCGGTGCGTCACCGAATCGAATTTAAAGTGTTAGTAATTGTGTTTAAATGTTTACATGGCCTGGCACACAATTATCTTGCTGAACTGGTACATGTGCACCACCGTGATAGCAGACTACGACAGATGCAGCACTTGATGGGGCTGTAGTGTGTCGTCCCAGTTTACCGCATGTAAAGGAGTCAAGTAGGAAGCAATCCTCTCTTTTTTCTTTTCTCTGCATATATGGATTATTTGAAAGTTTAGATAAGAGCGGTGTGAGATGCCACATGGGCAACCACTCTACGGGTGGCATAGGATATGTAGATGACCTGACCCTGCTAACACCTACAAAGTCTGGTCTCAAGGCATTAATCGCGACATGTGAACATTATGCAGACGATTACCGTTTAATAGTGCGAAGAGTATGTACCTTGTTTTTAGAGGTCGGAGTTGTACACCCAACAACAGAGCATTTGTTTGTATTGTCACCGAGTTGCAGAGTGTTCAGGATGCTGTACATTTGGGCTACCATGTACAATTAATAATGATAGCCTAGTCGCCAATGGCATTGCAAAATTGTGGAGAGGGTATAACATGTTCATGGGTGATTTTATTCATACAGGTTGGATAAAGACTGCTATAAATTTGCAAATTATTCAAACAATACTGCTGCTCTTACTACGGAGCTCCACTATGGGATCTCCAGAGTAAAAGTGTTGGCAACACATGTATCGTATGACACAAGGCACTCAGACAGTTGTGGGACTGGCACCTCTTACACACGCCGATGTTGTCTCGTTGTTGTCTGATAGTTTGCCACTATTGGTCAACATAAAGCAAAGGTTCATGACGTTTATTTAAATGGCTCTAAACCATATGTCGCCAGTGATAAGCAGTGTTACTAAATTCTTAATTAAAAATACATTGTTCATTGCAGTGGTAGCTACTGTCATATACGTTATAAATACAAAATGCACGAGGACGTGTCTGCTAGTGATACTGGCCGCGTGTGGCAGGCGGGCGTGTCCGACGAAAGGATATCTGACGTGAGTATTCTATCCGACATAATAGAAATTAGAAATGATCTTAAAACATGCGATATTTTTGTTTTTAGCTATGATGATGTTAACGATATCATTGAAAAAAATAACTGTATTTTAAATATTGTATAATTGCCATTTTTAATGTGCGAAGTAATTCATTATATATAATATTATAAATTATTAAATAAATGCTGACTTAAAACTATACAACCCTTTATATTGCAGAACACTAGTCAAGCAAAAGCAGATCGTGGAACTATTTTAGAGTTCTGGTCGTTCACTGTGTCCAGTGTCTGATCACGGCGAAGGCGCTCCACACGCTGGTCAGTACCGTAGTGGCTGTCAGCACGAACAACGTGTCGACACTGACCTGCTGCCCGAGCACTCCAGCCACAGCCATGGAAGCCGCCAAGATAAACCACGTCAGAACCGCCACGTGTAAGACAATAACGAAACGATTCCACCGCGAGTCGCTCACTCCATCCGGTGCTTCGTCAACTTCCGCTGACGTCATCGATCGTTCGACGGTTTTCACATTGCAGGACGAGTCGTCGGAAAACTTATGTTTCTGTATCGTTTCAAATCGTTCATACTCAGAATCTGAATCAGAGCACGCGACACTAACACGACGCCGAGAAGGACACTGATAACGATCGGAACAAGGAGCAGGTAGATGGCGCGTGACGTCATGGGTACGACCACGTGACACAACGGCAGATCAACGATCGGTGCGAAATTCGTAAGCATTATCGTGCAAAGAAAGCACACAACACCAACAATGGTGATGTCTTTTAGTAATCTGGCCGTGCGCATGCGGTTCTGACGCAGCAGCGCCATCTCGTGGTCGAAGGTGAACAGCATGACCGTCTGACGAGCGGCGACAACAACACCGCTGGCGACGACGATGCCTCCACAGTAGTGCACATTGTCCAAGTCGAAGTGTGTGCACTGCAGTGACAACGTCACGTCACTTCCGTTGTGAAGCAGCACATTCGACCACAGAATGACCGAGGCAAGGACAGCGCACAGAGACAAGTCGACGACACTCGAGTAGCGCAGAATGAGGCGGAACGTGTCCCAGCGGACAGGGAACCGACGTCGGGCTGTCACCCGCACGAGGTAGACGTTGGCGCAGAGGCCCACGACCAACAGCCCACCCACCAACCAGGAGAACGCCCGGATGCTTGCTAGCGAAAGACTGCCGTCTTCTTCAATATTCACTTTCTTTTCATCGAGGTCGGTCAACCAGTACAAAGTCATCTTCTCGTAGTCTCGTCAACAACTGAAACACGCAAGATACATCAGTTACTAAACACACACGCACACGCACACGCACGCGCACGCGCACCCGCACGCGCACAAGCACAATCACACCCAGACGCACACGCACCTCTCTCGCAAAGCGATTGCAACTTAGTTATGTTGTTCTGCTGGACTTTGACCATCATACTTCTAACTAGTGACCCTTTGCTGACATACACAATAGCGGAGTTGATATTATCGCGTCATTTGTGGTTAGTGTAGATGGTGCCGGGAAGACCCTATCAGCTGTTTGATTCGTGCTTGCACTCAGCGTGACGTCACGCTTGGATTTTGACAAGGCTTTGCTGTACGGCCTTCCACAGACAACGCTGTACGGCCTTCCACAGACAACGCTGTACGGCCTTCCACAGATGACGCTGCAGCGTTTGCAACGTGTGGAAAACTGCGCAGCCCGCCTCGGCCTGGATAAGTCCTATCACGATAGTCTCATTTCTAATGTTTTTGTTTTTTGTATATATATCTTTTTTGTTTATTGCTATTGTTGCACAGCCATGTATGATGACAGATATGGTGACATGCTACACAGAATGGAAAATGCTAACTTCGGATTACTATGGAAAAACAATCGATTATTACTGCATATTTTTCAACCATAATTATTAATTTAAAGAATGTTAGTTAACGAATCATTTCCCCCGGTTTGAAAGAGGTGCAAACGTGAATTCTCTATTTATTATATTACAGCTAAATGAGGCAACTGAAGACGATATTAAACCAATACGTCATTCTTGATATTATGATCTTGACAATTTAAAATTACTAGCCGAAAGAAATAACGAACGGTTTAGTATACTAAATTCATATAGAATCTATTAATGCAAAATTCAGCGAAATGGAAGCTTTCTTAAAGGAACTTAACCAGATAAATAAAAACTTAGTTTAATAGGCTTACAGGGAAGCTGGCTTTCAGATAACGATGATTTATCCCGTCTACAAATCGAGGGATATCATTGCATAACACAAGGCAAACTCTGTAGCAATAAAGGTGGACTAGTCATTTATTTAAACAACACATTTAACTCTTAAGTAATGTTGTGTGCGTGTTCTACACGGGGATGGACAAGTTATTAAAACAACTGGTTGCGGGCTCTTCATGTTATAATTGGGAATATTTACCGATCTCAGTGAAAATTATAATTTTTTTAGCGAATTCACACCAGTTATCTCATATTTTGATCAAACAAAATGCGACGTCATTATTGCTGGTTATTTCAATATAAAGTATTAAAATAAATGAAAAAGAGGTTTTTGTTGATTTTTTCTCGTCTATTAATATCTTATAGCTTTTACCCCATAATACACTCCCTACAATATTTTCAAATAGTAATAGAACTCTAATGGATTACCTGTTTTTTAAATTAACCAATCTTACAGTAACACTAAAATCATGTATTCTAACGAAACAATTATCGGACCATCAGCCATATTTTACCTATCTAAATACAGTTCCTCACAAAGAACCATCACCAAAATATATTAAAAGTACCATGCAAAATCAAAAAGCAATTTACAAATTCATAAATTAAACAACTTCATTAGACGTTTTCAACAAACGAAATCAATCGCCTTCTGCTGAGCCAAACATAAATTATAATATCTTACATGACTTGATCAAATGCACACAAAAAAAACAAACACATGCCATGTAAATAATTAAATACAAAAACACTAGCACAAAAATTCAACACGAATTGCACTCTGCTTGCTCAAATTAATACGATACAGATACTTTAAAAATGACTCAACCTGATTCACCAGAATATCTTGCAATTCAAATTGATACAACAACGTACAAAAACATACTTAAAATGTATACGTACAGCCGAAAAACTGCATTGTGAATCGTGTTTTAACAAATTCAAAAGTAATATAAAAAAACTCGGGAAACTATAAATTATATTATGTCTAGAACACACGAAAAGAACACTTTCCCTAAATCCCTTGTATAACGAAGAAATCATAGTAAATAAGACGATTATTGCAAACACATATAATACCTTCTTTACCAATATTGGACAAAATCTAGGAAAACAAATCAGTAATCCTATAAATAAAACTTTCAGAGGTGTTGCTATCCGGTTAATTTTGAATATATTGATGAAGTAACGATTTCTAAAAAAAGACCACAAACAAGTTGTGGGTATGATGGTATATCTTCACGATTATTAAAATTAGTTAAACCTGTGGTGATAAAATCATTATCGCTAATTCTAATCTAAAACAAATATTAGCTACAGGTATCTTCCCTGATAAACTTAAAATCGCTAAATTAATTCCAATTTAAAAAAAGGTGGAAATGCACAATTCGGCAATTACAGACCAATATCACTTCTACCAGTTATGTTAAAAGTTGTTGAAAAAATAATATACACCCAGCTAGATTCCATTTTTTAAAACGTAAAATATCTTGTTTGAAAACCAATATGTATATACAACGGAACATAGCACTGAATTGACTGCCCTTGAATTACCTATATAATAATGGCATATATGGATAAAAATAAAATTCCCATAAATATTTATTTGGACCTTTCCACAGCATTTGATACCCTGGATCATAAGATACTACTAGATAAATTAGAATATCATGGCGTAAAAGGAGTAGTTTTTAATTTAATTATAAATTGTCTAACAAATAGAAAACAATATGTTAAAATAGAGGATGTCAAATCAGAAATGCTTAATTTTTCAAAATTCGAATCTTAAGGTTCGATTCTAGGCCCATTATTGTTTATGATATACATTAGTGGCTTTGCCAAGGCCAGTCAAAAGTTTAATTTCATAATGCATGCCAATGATACTACCCTCTCAAGTACCCTTGATACATTTTCCAAGTATGAACAAAACGGAAACGTAACATTTCTTATCAATACAGAATTGAACAAAATTAGTGAATGACTAAAACTAAATAAATTGTATCTTAACCTAAACACAACTAAGTACATTCTTTTTAAGACAGCCACAAGAAAATGTGTGACTTGCCAACTACTAATCATAGATAATACTACTATTGATAGAGTGGCAGAATTTAATTTTGTTTGAATAAATTGGTACGAACAATTTAACTGGAAAAGTCACATTGACAAATTTTCAAACATGTTTTTTAAGGACGTTAGGCGTTCTGAATAAACTAAAACGGTTCTTACCTCTGAATATAAAGATCATATTGTACAACACACTGATACTGCTACACGTAAACTACAGCGTAACCGCTTGGGGCTACAAACATGATAGAATTCAGAAGCTTCAAAAGAAACTTGTTCAAGTTATTAGTGTAAGCAAATATAAAGCTCACACTGAACCACTCTTTAAAAATATCAAATTATTAAACATAGAATAGATATTAAAATAGCAAGAACTAAAACTGTATTATAAATTCGCACATAATAAACTTCCTGTTTACCTTTAAAATTTACCGCTTCATCAAAACAACAGCATTTACAATGTTAACACACGTGGACAATACAACATGCACACAATCAGAGTACAACACGAATTAGCGAAACAAAGTCTTAGATACACTTTGCCACATAAAATCAACATTGCATCTGATTTAGCAAAAAGTAAAATTCATACTCACAGCTTACACGGGTTTGCAATGTACGTAAAACATTATTTACACACTTACGTAGCTGTGCTTACACTCCTAATTTGTTACATTTGCCATCAAGAGTGAACAACCAGTAAGAATAATATTGTATGTGTACCTCTTTGGATGAATAACCATTCAATCTGTAGTCATGTATAATGTCAGGTTGTAAGCCTTGCCAGTCTGTTTACCGATTTATGCTTCTTTCTCTATACACCAAGTCTTTAATTAAATTTGGGTGGCTCCTATGAGAGCTGCTTTTTTAGCTTCAGTGGGAGTCTAACTTGATAATTCTGCACTATATGTAATTATTATATGTATGTTTTTACATATTCACTTGTTGAGTGATATGTATATGGGTCAAAATAAAGTACAACTGTCTGTGTGTTTGCCGTACCAGAAACATGAACAAATTACTCCTTTGTTGCAACGTTTACATTGGTTGCCAATTCGTCTGTACTCGACCTACAAAGTGCTTCTCTATGTGTATTCCGCGATGAATGGTTGGCACCTGTCTGTATCAACCGACAACACCCGAATCGGCAATTGAGGTCAGACTCTTTGTATTTATTATCTGTATCGCCTTCGCAGGCGGTCACGCATGGCGATCGTCGATTTGCTATGGCCGCTGCCAATCTGTGGAGTGAAGACTGCGAAGACACTGCCGCAGTATAAAACACTTTTAAAAACACGTCTTTTTAGGGTAGCTTTTCTGATATGCTGATGTAAATTTTTTATATGCGTTTGTTATTATTATTATTTTGTTACTACAAATAAACATTTATGGTAGGACTATTTGGAATATATTTTATAATATTTATTTATGGCATTGTTTGGTATAACTATGCACATTTTGATATATTTATTTTTATATTATTAATAATATTTCAATAAGTTATGATTGCATGTGCACAGCGCCTGTTAGCAATCTTGATCCGGCGCTATATAATTAATTTTATTATTATTATTCATGTTCGCAAGACCTCATATCAACAGCCTACCTAACCCTTGTTCGTCCACACCTTGAAAACTCATTGATAGTATTTGTCCACTACGCACAGGAACTTAAAGATCAAAGCGAGAGAGTCCAAAGAAGATCAGCTCGTTTTGTATGCAAAGACTACAAGCGAACCAGCAGTGTAACATCAATGCTGAAGTCACTCCAAAGACTACAAGCGAACCAGCAGTGTAACATCAATGCTGAAGTCACTCCAAAGACTACAAGCGAACAAGCAGTGTAACATCAATGCTGAAGTCACTCCAAAGACTACAAGTGAACAAGCAGTGTAGCATCAATGCTGAAGTCACTCCAAAGACTACAAGTGAACCAGCAGTGTAACATCAATGCTGAAGTCACTCCAATGGGATACTTTAGCAAGTAGGGGGAAGGTGGGTAGAATATCCATGCTCCATAGAATCCATCATGGCCAGACTGCCATTCCAGCAGAAAAGTTCTTACACTCAGTTAAGCGTCACTCCAGAAATCTACACGATCTAGCATAGTAAATAGCCTCATTTATCGAAGTCTGCCATAAGTACTCTTTTCCCCCACAAACGGTACGCGACTGGACTAAACTACCAGCAATCATTGCCAACACACCAAATATCAACAACTTCAAACAAAAAGCCTTCAAACATCTACGATTCCAGAAAAACCAATGTGATTGTAAGTAGCTGCCTCTTTAGTCTTTAAGAGTCAAAGTGGAGAATATACAGAAGAATACAAAAACATACGATATGTGGAAACAGCGTTTGAGCGAAGTGGGAATTTAAAGAATGATAATGATCGTACAATTCATATGACAAACAGTGCAACACCTGTTGATTGACATGCACATTTGACATCCTTCATCGGGTCTAAACATTAGCCGGCCCACAATCTTCTGTCCGAACAGCCCACGCTAAAAACGGATCGGGACGGATAGATTGTCCGTTTCAGACATCCGTCTTTAATCTGTGTGAAAGTAGAATAATTAACGTGTGTTACCAGTTCCACATAGGTTGACATACGCCGCATATACTATGGGAACTGTCATTTAATATATTCATTATTAAGCTGCTGCTGCTACATAATCTAACTGCGTCCGCACTCATGTATTATAAATTATTCGTTGTGCACAAAGCCGATCACATGCAAAACGCACACACGTACACGTTGTGTGCGCTATATGTGTCGCCACTTTATAATTTTTGTCTCTCGTTTAAATATTTCATCCACAGCTGTGGATGGTGCATTTGTGACCATCTTAGTGCTACACTGGATACGAATGATTGGAGAACTTCTTGGTGAACCTCGCAAGACAAAAACACTTTCGTCCCATTTCAACTGCGATATCATCTGACAGAAACATTTGTAAAGTTATATCATCGCCTGTAAATGGTGGACTTCATACCCTGCCACTACGAGCTACTAAACATGTTGTTGTTAAATTTGGAAATATTACGCGTGTACCGTTGGTTTAATCGACGTCTGGCCAACGTGAACCTGGAGTGTATTACGGTCTCGATGGTTGAAAAAAACGATCGATTGGGCATCCTTCCTTCGAAGGACCTCTTTCGTCCCTTCATTAGCAAACGTTTGACCGGACCTTTTCAAGAGTAATTTAATAGTTTGTCCGATAAATTTCCTCAAACTAAATAAAACATTTCGACAAAAGAGGTGACATGTCGTGGTGGATATTAAGTGATTTGATTATTTTGCGAAATGATTTCAAACCCAGATTAGCAAAAGTTTGATTTGAGGAAGGGCCTTTAAGCATCAACTCTCTGTTAGGAATACACATTGATACGGATTTGTTTATGTATAACATATGTACACAGCAAAGACGTCCAAAAAGCAAGTAGTGTTCCTTTTGCACACACAGAGGCATATTTTCCAAAATGTATAAATTAGTAGTATATATGAATTATTTTTATTTGAGCAGTTATTATAATATACAAACAAAACATATATAAGTAAATTATTAATTAAAAAATGGTGCGAAGTTTGTTCAGTGTGTAAAATAAATGTTGCACTGCTAGTTTTAAAATGTGAAGTGTCTGATAATTAATTCTGTGTGAATGTTTTTGTTCCATTAAATATTTAACATCGCTCCTGTTAGATTTCCTTGGGAAATGTTTTAAAAGATAACCTATTTTAATATGTTCTTATATATAATTCCATAATTTAGGTCGTAATAATGTTGTCAATGCTGCACCATAACTGTTTCTAAATATTGCAAATATACGGTCCCACACTTTTTCATTCAATTATATTCATAGAATTAATACCATCAGTAACTTGCCAATAACTCATGGTAAACGATAATTTTACATCAATATTTTCACATTTAACCCTTAGCAAATAAATTTTAGAATTTATATAGAAACACAGCTGTGTATAATAACAAATATTCTATAGAATTCTTATATAATATTATGTCTAATTTTCTCCAGAATATCCTATGGGATTTTAGAGGACGTAGCTATAGAAACTGTAGTTTCTATTGTTTTCTATACAATATTTTCTGCAATGCTCTATAGAATTTTATGACGTTGTACAATTGACAATTCTATACAAATTTCTAGAAAATTGAAGTAGACAAACTATTTCTATAGAATATGTAGTATTCAATAATTTGTCGAAACAAATTTTTAGTGAACTATTTGGTTGACCATATGAAGAGGTAAACGCCATTTATTGTTATACTAAAAATAAACATGGCGTTTTAATGTGTTTTGCCACAATAATATAGCAATACATATATACTACCAATGTGCCTAGCATTTAATTCACGCTCTAGAGAGTTTGGTTATTTTCTCAGCTTTTCATGTATAACAGATGTGTTTCTGTTACATCCGAATATACTAAAATACTTGGTTCAGCTTACTATTTTAGTTAATCCAAGTTATTACTTTTGACAAATATATGTATGTCAACTTCAAAATGTCTCGTGTACCCTTGTTTCTAGCAGTGTATACATAGCTTACATAAATAAGAAAGAAACTAATTGGTTTTTAACATGAATTTACTCCATTGACCAAAGCCTAGGCCTGCATGTACATATATATATATATATATATATATATTCGATTTTGTTTAATGTACGAGCAATCACCATGGCCCCTGAACACGCCTATACAACTGCAGTCCCATCCACGCGAAACTGAAGGATATACGTGGGAACAAACAGACAAGCAAACACACACGATTACAGACACGTAGTCTTTTATAGTAAGACAGTTGTTATTAACATAGCTAAAACCAAAATATCAATGACAAATCAGGTGAAAACTACGAACCGTCCGTGGTCTGTTGTCGGCGGCTAGTCGCTGTGACCTCGAACGATCACCGAGACCTTGGATTGTATTTGACCCAGTCAGTTTTGAAATGTCAATGTGCTGCCGGTAATCAAAGCCAACGCGTGATCATGACTCGTCTATATTTAGGTCGCACGACCAACGACTATTCTGCCTGAAGTCACTCCAAAGACTACAAGTGAACCAGCAGTGTAACATCACTGCTGACGTCACTCCAAAGACTACAAGCGAACCAGCAGTGTAACATCAATGCTGAAGTCATTTCCCCCCACAAACGGTACGCGAGTGGAATAAACTACCAGCAATCATTGCCAACATACCAAATATCAACAACTTCAAACAAGAAGCGTTCAAACAGCTATGATTCCAGAAAGACCGATGTGATTGTAAGTAGCTGCGTCAAAACTACGCTCCCATTTGGCTCTTAAAGGGCGTTGAGAATAGTCTTTAAGAGTCAGAGTCAGAGTGGATGATAAACAGAAGAATACAAAAGAATACAAAAGCATACGACATGTGGAAACAGCGTACGAGCGAAATGGGAATTTAAAGAATGATAATGATCGTATCATTTATATGACAAACAGTGCAACACATGTTGATTGACATGCAGTAGCCAGAGTGTGACATTGGTGGACACATGCACATTTGAGAGACTTCAGCGGGTCTAAACTTTAGCCGGTCGACATTCTTCTGTCCGAACAGCCTTAAAATGGACCGGTAACACGGATAGATTGTCCGTTTTAGACATCCATCCTAAATCTGTGTGAACGTAGCATAATTTACGTGTGTTAACAGTTCCCAATAGGGGGACCTACGCCGCATATACTGTGGGAAATGTCATTTAATATATTCATTATTAAGCGACTGCTGCTACATCTATCTGCTTGTGCGCGAATGTATTATAACATTATTTCTTGTACGCAAATCCGATCATATGCAAAACGCACACGCACACACGCACACACGCACACACGCACACACGCACACACGCACACACGCACACGTTGTGTGCGCTATGTGTTGCCACGTTATAATTTTTGTCTCTGGGTTTAAATATTTCATCCACAGCTGTGGATGTGCATTTGTGAACATTTTAGTACTACATTGGATACGAATGACTGGAGAACTTCATGATAAACGGACATTTTGTTAAAATCCATCACATTTTTAATTATTAACGATCGAACACTGTTCTGGTGAGCTGTCAACCATATCGGTCAATATACATGTACCACGCCTACCAGAAAAAAGCTGCCGAACCAGTCCTCGTCAAGAGCGTCTACGACAAATTCATCAATTGCGTCCCTAGCGACCTATTCAACAATGCAAACAACTTCAGTGGCAATGCGGGCCGAGGTCATCTACGCGTGCGACCACATTTGGGGATGTTTCAATTAGCTGCATTGCTAACTAAATTTTATAATTATTTGTGTCGCTACAGACTTATTAACTCTTCGTTCACTAAACATCTGTGCTACAACCAAAACCCACAGGCGAACACTCGCAAGACAAAAACACTTTCGTCCCATTTCAACTGCGATATCATCTAACAGAAACATTTGTAAAGTTCTATCATCGCCTGCAAATTGTGTACTTCAACTCCTTCCACTACAGTCTTGTAAACATGCTGTTGTTAATTGTTTTAATATTACGCGTGTACCGTTGGTTTCATCGACGTCTGACAAAACGTGAACCTGGAGTGTGTTACGGTCTCGATGGTTGAATAAACGATCGATTGGGCATCCTTCCTTCGAAGGACCTCTTTCGTCCTTTCATTAGCAAACGTTTGACCGGATCTGGTCAAGAGTAATTTAATAGTTTGTCCAATAAATTTCCCCAAACTAAATAACACATTTCGACAAAACAGGTCACATGTCGTGGTGGATATTAATTGATTTGATTATTTAGTGAAATTATTCTAAAACCAGAGGAGCAAAAGTTTGATTTGAGGAAGGGACTTTAAGCATCAACTCTGTTAGGAACACACGTTGATACGGATTTGTTTATGTATAACATATATACACAGCAAAGACGTACACAATATGGATATCGAATTAGCCTTTCTAATAATTTACAAACTGGTTTCTTCAACTTTTGACTATGTTTATATATATATATATATATATATATATATATATATATATATATATATATATATATATATATATATATATATATATATATATATATATATATATATATATATATATATATATATATATATATATATATATCCTGTTCGTACTGTACGAGGGCAGGTAGGTCACATAACTTGGAACAATCGTAGAAAACACGCGTAGACCTGCGAACAATTGTACGTAATTACGAATTCCGATTTTTTCAAGTTACCTAATCTACATGAAACATCCCAGTAAGTTCCCCACTCCCGGGGAATTTCGCATTCACCATGGCCCCTGAACACGCCTACACAATTGCAATCCCATACACGCGAAACTGACGGAGATACGAGGGAACAAACAGACAGGCAATCACAGGCACCTACTCTTTTATAGTAAGACAACTGTCATTAACATATAACTAAAACCAAAATATCAATGACAAATCAGTTGAGAACTACAAACCGTCCGTGGTCTGCTGTCGGCGGCTAGTCTCTGTTACTGTCGTACACTTCTCTCGAACGACCACCGAGCCCTTGATTGTACTTGTAAAGGCAAAGTGCTGCCGATAGCCAAAGCCAACACGTGATCATGACTCGTCTATATATAGGTCGCCCGACCGATGAATATTCTGCCTGACCTGGTTTGGCTAATGTGCCCGTTTGTAAGTGAGTTGTGCCGGAATACACATATCAATAGATATTGATAACAACAGCAAAGTGGATTTCTTTGTCAGTATTGCAGCTGTTCCGCCAATTATTGCCCAGATGATAAATGAGTAGAGTGTGAGCATTAGCAGTCAAGTGTGCGTACCCGCGTGCGCGCTCGCGCACACACACACACATACACACACGCACGCACACACGCACACACACGCACGCATGCATGCACGCACGCACGCACGCTCGCACGCACGCCCGCCCGCCCGCACGCACATAGACACGGACGCACGCACGCAAGCACGCGCATACGCATACATGCAAGCAGGCTCGCACGTACGCACGTGTAAATACACTGCACATACTTGCATAATTAAGTTCCATGATACACAAAAGAACGATTTATATCCTACTATCTTATTAACCTGCCAGAATCTCCGGAATCTATTGACATATAACCACCACATTAACGGAAGAAAGACGGTCAGCAACTTTGTTGCGTAGATATCAGCCTCGTTTTGTTTATGCCACCAACCCACCCTTCACATTTGGCGAACAAAAGGCATTATTTTAGGTGATTGGCTACCACATGGATACAACACTCCTAGTCGATACGAGGTCAACAACATACTTTACAACATTCCTCCCTTTATCTGTCTGTCTGTCTGTCTGTCTCTCTGTCTGTACATATGCTTGTCTGTCTGTCTGTCTGTCTGTGTATATGTTTGTATGTTTGTCTGTGTGTATGTCTGTCTGTAAAACATGTTCGTGTAGTGGTCCTCTTAGAGTTACACCGCGACAGATATGTCGAACAAATTAGTAATCATAATGTCACACCAGTCATTCGTACTTCTATGTGTTATTTTGAAAATAATACATGTATCAATCAATTAATGTTGAATACATAGACACCGATAGCACAATAAACAGTTGCTGAAACACATCTCCATCAGAGACTACTTAAAGGTATTTGTGAAGGCGGAAGACTTCACGGGAAACAACGCCACTGACGCGTGGTAGTCGCCCTTCACTCGTCGCCGCCGGAGTTTCAGAAGAAAGAGATTGCGAGAAATGTCGATTCCGGCGATACCAGGTTACCCTACAGCTACAGGTTTGTGTTTTTTTCGGCTTAAATGGGACAATACATAATATGCATAATATGACTGCTTCAAGTTTATTTTATGGGTGGAATGCTGGCTTTTGAACTAATAGAGTGAGTAACCGTTGAACGAACATTTGAACGGAATTGAACAGTGAATGTATGCAACGTTTCTTGGTTATTGGGTGGATTTCTCATACCTATAACATATATGTATGCAAGCTATTAGAATTGAACATATGAAACAGGACATTGCTCCAGGATCGATTCAAACCATTCAGATTAGTAAGCTACAAAATACATTTGATAACCTTGACATTGAATCTGCCCATCCACCTTGCACAATAGTTGCAACTGTAACACCGACTTCGTCACACCATGTTCGTATTGAGACTGACTCGATGACGTTTTGATGGTCTCCTTATATGTGGATGACAAGGAGAGAGGCATCAAGGAGATACAATATGTCGTTACTGACGTCACACTGGGTACAGAAGTTTGGAACGGACCGATCAAGGGACAGCTGGAATCCAGTGATGGGGAAAGGCGGCAAAAAAAGGGATAGTATGGTAAATGGGAAGTGACCCTGTGTCGGTACCCCATAGTGCCACTTGGCACTGATATAACATTGATCATACAAAGTAATTAATTTTGTAGATAAATTAGGTAGATCAGATCACATTTTTTTTCAAATGTGATCTGATTTTAGGTCTATGTAATCAGGTTGTTTGTGAATGATGCACTAAAAGGGCAAACAAGACAAACTGCGTGGAAAGGCATGGTCGAATGCCATGTAAAGATAATGGTAATCTAGGCCGAGATCATATTAATGAACATATTTATTGATGTGGCGTTTCTTGACGTTTTTATTTAAATATACTATCATAGGTAGATTTAATTTAAGAATATTTAATCTTAACGTATATACGTTTCCCCAAAATTTTCTTTTATTAGAGTTAGACTATTATAAGGAGTATTTGTATTAATGTGTGTTACAATATTAATAGTCGATGATAAATTGCCGACACAATGCAATTTCGTCTAAATACATTTTTAATGCTCCCTCCATTTTTTCTCCAAAGAATGTGTTGAAGATGGTACATGCGTGTGTGCAACGTTCAACGAATTCTTCCTCTACAAACATGAATTCTACCTTAACCACTGTTGGTTGTCCAAAGCGTTGGCCATAAATTACAAGTGAAAGCGTCCATTATGAGAAAGTACTCTTTCTCGCAGAGGGTGATAAATGAATGGAACAAACTGTCAAATGATTGTGTTAATGCTAGTAGTGTGAATATGTTTAAACATAGAATTGACAGATATTTGATAAGGGCGGGCTACACATAGATGAGAAAATTGTTGGACTCTCGATAAGCCAATGGCTTCCTTGTCCACTTGCCATCTGGAACTTGTTGTTTGTGATGGCAATCTTGTTAAATCTCTTGCTAAATCTTGTTAAATTATCAACATGGCAGAACTCATGT